>SJYC01066816.1:0-38562 GCA_006408675.1 Madoqua kirkii
TCGATTTCTCACTTCCACTGTATAATCATAAGGGATTTGATTGAGGTCATACTTGAATGGTCTAGAGGTTTTCCCTACTTTTCAATTTCAGTCTGAATTTGGCAATAAGGAGTTCATGATCTGAGCCACAGTCAGCTCCTGGTTTTTTGTTTTTTTTTATTTTTTTTTTTTTTGCTGACTGTATAGAGCTTCTACATCTAAGGCTGCAAAGAATATAATCAATCTGATTTCAGTGTTAATATGAATATAATAAGACATGAATTTTTATGAAGGTAATTTCAGGCCATTTAAGAGGGCTTTCAATAAGATGCTGAAGAATTTGTGTTTATCTGCATAGGCACTCAGGCTTCCCAGGTTCTTTACCAGGCGCTGGTGGTTAAAGAACCTGCCTGCCAATACAGGAAACCTGAGAAATGTGGGTTCGATCACTAGGTCAGGAAGATCCTCTGGTGGAGGGCATGGCAACCCACCCCAGTTTTCTTGCCTGGAGAATCCCATGGACAGAGGAGCCTGGTGGGCTACAGTCCGTGGGGTCATAAACAGTCAGACATGACTGAAGTGACTTAGCATACACAGCATACTCACATAGGCACTCAGGACTGTTGAAGGTTTTGGGGGTTAGCATGGATGATTAGAGCTGAGAGGAAAGTTTGATAGAGTTGTCAGTGCCAGAGCTGAGGGAGAAAGATCTGGAAGCAGGGAATCCATCAGGGAACATGTGCAGTAGGCCAGTGGGCAACTTACATTTCATGAGACTAATCCCTGAGGTGTAATTGCTGCCAACAACACAACTGTTAACAGCTGACGTAGAACCGTAATAGTTACAGGAAGACGCAAATCCCGTGACACTTTGCAGCTAGTTATTAAGTACTTATTTGTATGTGCTAAATGCCTTATTCAGAGAAGGCAATGGCACCCCACTCCAGTACTCTTGCCTGGAAGGTCCCATGGATGGAGGAGCCTGGTGGGCTGCAGTCCACGGGGTTGCGAAGAGTCGGACATGCCTGAGCAACTTCACTTTCATTTTTCACTTTCATGCATTGCAGAAGGAAATGGAAACCCACTCCAATGTTCTTGCCTGGAGAATCCCAGGGACGAGGGAGCCTGGTGGGCTGCCGTCTATGGGGTTGCACAGAGTCGGACATGACTGAAGTGACTTAGCAGCAGCAGCAAACACCTAGTGCTATGATAAATCCAAAGAATGGGGATATTCACTTGAAAATAAAATGGGAAGTCGTGTACAATGAAACAATATTATTATATACTTAATTATAGGAATTGTGCTATATTAGATCAGTTTGTCTATCAGGAAGGTGATAGCCAGGGGACTTTCCTGTCAGTCCAGTGACTAAGACTCTATATTCCCAAAGTAGGGGGCCTGGGGTTCAATCCCTGACTAGGGAGCTAGATTTCACATGCTGCAACTAAGAGTTTATGTGACACAACTAAAGATCCCTTATGCCACAATGAAGGTAGGAGATCTCACTTGCTGCAACTAACACCCAGTGCAGCCAAGCAAATGAACTTTTTTTTTCTAAATTAAAAAAAAAAAGTAATATCCAGTTTTGTGACTTTTGGTAGTCTAAGAATAGAACTACAATGTACATGTTTGGTAAGAAAATTATACTAAAAGTCATGACAGCTGTATAGATTACATATTATGTCATGAAAACATTCACAGGACTGGCTGAACACCTGAGTTAATTAAATATCTAAAATAAGAAGTAGTATTTAGAGAGGAAATTTATGACTTATTCTTGCTATGAAACATCATTTGACCATTCAACAAATACTTATTAAGCATCTACTTTGTACAAGTTCATTCCTGGTATATATGGATGAACAAGGCAAATACCCCTGTAGTTTTGAGGTTCACATTCTAGCAGGAAAGGAGAAAGACTGCAAACATAATAGGTAGCATAGTATGTTAGAGGTTGGCAAGTGCTAATAAAAAAAAAAAGAGTAAAACCTGGTTCAAAATTGGAAAAGGAGTATGTCAAGGCTGTATATTGTTGTCCTGCTTATTTAACTTATATGTAGCCAGGCTGGATGACTCACAAGCTGGAATCAAGATTGCTGGGGAAAATATCAACAGCCTCAGATATGAACATCAGTTCAGTTCAGTCGCTCAGTCATTCCGACTCTTTGCAACCCCATGAACCACAACACGATTTTTCTTCTCTGACTGCTGTAGCTAGTACTTCCAGAACTATGTTGAATAATACTGGTGAGAATGGACACCCTTGTTTTGTTCCTGATCTTAGGGGGGATGCTTTCAGTTTCTCACTATTGAAAATAATGTTAGCTGTAGGCCTATATATATGGCCTCTACTTTGTTGAGGTAGGTTCCTTCTATGCCCATTTTTTTTGAAGAGTTTTAATCATAAATGGTGCTGAATTTTGTCAATGGCATTTTCTGCATCTGTTGAGATTATCAATTCAGTTCAGTTCAGTTCAGTTGCTCAGTCGTGACCAACTCTTTGTGACCCCATGAATTGCAGCACACCAGGCTTCCCTGTCCATCACCAACTCCCGGAGTCTATCCAAACCCATGTCCATTGAGTCAGTGATGCCATCCAACCATCTCATCCTCTGTCGTCCCCTTCTCCTCCTACCCTCAATCTTTCCCAGCATCAGGGTCTTTTCAAATGAGTCAGCTCTTCGCATCAGGTGGCCAAAGTATTGGAGTTTCAGCTTCAACATCAGTCCTTCCAATGAACACCCAGGACTGATCTCTTTTAGGATGGACTGGTTGGATCTCCTTGCAGTCCAAGGAACTCTAAAGAGTCTTCTCCAACACCACAATTCAAAAGCATCAATTCTTTGGCACTCAGCTTTCTTCACAGTCCAACTCTCACATACATACATGACCACTGGAAAAACCATAGCCTTGACTAGACGGACCTTTGTTGGCAAAGTAATGTCTCTGCTTTTTAATATGTTGTCTAGGTTGGTCATAACTTTCCTTCCAAGGAGTAAGACTCTTAATTTCATGGCTGCAGTCACCATCTGCAGTGATTTTAGAGCCCAGAAAAATAAAGTCAGCCACTGTTTCTGCTGTTTCCACTGTTTCCCCATGTATTTGCCATGAAGTGATGGGACTGGATGCCATGATCTTAGTTTTCTGAATGATGAGCTTTATCATTTGGTTTTTATCTTTCAGTTTCTTAATATGGTGTATCACACTTATTGATTTGGGTATATTGAAGAGTCCTTGCATTCCTGGAATAAATCCAACTTGATCATGGTGTATGAGCTTTTTGATGTGTTGCTGAATTCTGTTTGCTAAAATTTTGAGGATTTTTGCGTCTATGTTCATCAGTGATATTGGCCTGTAGTTTTCTTTTTTTGTGCGTTGTCTTTGTCTGGTTTTGGTATCAGGGTGATGGTAGCCTTGTAGAATGAGTTTGGAAGTGTTCCTTCCTCTGTAATTTTTTGAAAGAGTTTTAGAAGGATAGGCATTAGGTCTTCTCCATATGTTTGATAGAATTCTCCTGTGAAGCCATCTGGTCCTGGGCCTTTGTTTTAGGGGAGATTTTTGATCACAGCTTCAATTTCAGTAATTGGGTTGTTCATAATTTCTGCTTCTTCCTGGTTCAGTCTTGGAAGATTGACCTTTTCTAAGAATCTGTCCATTTCTTCCGGGTTATCCATTTTATTGCCGTATGGCTGCTCATAATAGTCTCTTATAACCCTTTGTATTTCTGCACTGTCTGTTGTAACCTCTCCTTTTTCATTTCCACTTTTGTTGATTTGATTCTTCTCTCTTTTTTCTTGATGAGTCTGGCCAAAGCCTTGTCAATTTTGTTTATCTTCTCAAAGAACCAGCTTTTAGTTTTATTAATCTTTACTATTGTTTCTTTCATTTCTTTTCCATTTATTTCTCCTCGGATCTTTATAATTTCTTTCCTTCTACTAATTGTGAGGGTTTTTTAAATTCATTTTTCCAGTTGTTTAGGTGTAAAGTTAGGCTGTCTATTCGATGTTTTTCTTGTGTCTTGAGGTAGGATTGTATGGCTAGAAACTTTCCTCTTAGAACTGCTTTGGCTGCCTCACATAGGTTTTGAGTTGTGTTTTCATTGTCATTTGTTTCTAGAAATTTTTTGATTTCCCTTTTGATTTCTTCAGTAACCTGTTGGTTATTTAGAAATGTGTTGTTTAATCTCCATGTGTTTGTGTGTCTTACAGGTTTTTTCTTGTAATTGATATCTAGTCTCATAGTGTTGTGGTTGGAGAAGATGTTTGATATGATTTCAATTTTCTTAAATTTACTGAGGTTTGATTTGTGACCCAAGATGTGGTCTATTCTGGAGAATGTTCCAGGTGTACTAATCTGCATTTGGATGAAATGTCCTGTAGATATCAATGAGATCCATCTCATCTAATGTATCATTTAAGCCTTGTGTTTCCTTATTAATTTTCTCTTTTGATGATCTGTCCATTGGTGTGAGTGGGGTGTTAAAGTCTCCTACTATTATTGTGTTACTGTCAGTTTCTTCTTTTATATCTATTAGAGTTTGTCTTATGTATTGAGATGCTCCTATGTTGGGTGCATAGATATTTACAATTGTTATGTCTTCCTCTTGGATTGATTCTTTGATCATTATGTAGCATCCTTCTTTATCTCTTGTAATTTTCTTTATTTTAAGGTCTATTTTTTTCTGATATGAAGATTGCTGCTCCAGCTTTCTTTTGTGTCGCATTTGCATGGAATATATTTTACCATCCTCTCACTTTCAGTCTATATGTGTCTAGGTCTGAAGTGGGTATCTTTGATCATTATGTAGCATCCTTCTTTATCTCTTGTAATTTTCTTTATTTTAAGGTCTATTTTTTTCTGATATGAAGATTGCTGCTCCAGCTTTCTTTTGTGTCGCATTTGCATGGAATATATTTTACCATCCTCTCACTTTCAGTCTATATGTGTCTAGGTCTGAAGTGGGTTTATTATAAACAGCATATATATATGGGTCTTGTTTTTGTATCCATTCAGCCAATCTGTGTCTTTTGGCTGGAGCATTTAATCCATTTAGAGTTAAAGTAATTATTGATATATATATTCCTATTGCTATTGCTATTCTCTTAAATGTTTAGGGTTGATTTTGTAGATCTTTTTTCTTCTCATATTTCTTACCTATATAAGTCCCTTTAACATTTTTTGTAAAGCTAAGTTGATGGCACTGAATTCTCTTAACTTTTGCTTGTCTGAAAAGCTTTTTATTTCTCCCTCAGTTTTGAATGAGATCCTTCCTGGATACAGTAATCTTGGTTGTAGATTTTTCCTTTTGGGTACTTTAAATATATCCTGCCATTCCCTTCTGGTCTGAGAAACTTTGTTTTCAAGGTTTTTGATCATGTTTACTATCATTATTCTGAATTCTTTTTCAGGTAGTTTGCCTAGTTCCTCTACGTTTATTTGGACTTCTGTGTTTCTAGTTTGTTCCTTCATTTGCGTAGTATTACTCTGCCTTTTCATTATTTTTTTTTAACTTATTGTGTTTGAGGTCTCCTTTATCCAGGCTTCAAGATTGAATTCTTTCTTCCTTTTGATTCTGCCCTCCTGAGGTTGGTCTAGTGGTTTGTATAAGCTTCTTATAGGGTGAGATTTGTGCTGAGTTTCTGTTTGTTTGTTTTTCCTCTGATGGGCAAGGCTGAGTGAGGTGGTAATCCTGTCTGCTGATGATTGGGTTTGTATTTTTGTTGTTTGGATGAGGTGTCCTGCCCAGGGTGCTACTGGTGGTTGAGTGATGCCAGGTCTTGTATTCAAGTGGTTTCCTTTGTGTGAATTCTCACTATATGATACCTCTGAGGGTTAGTTCCAGTGGGCTGCAGTCCATGGGGTTGCTAAGAGTCAGACACGACTGAGCGACTTCACTTTGACTTTTCATTCTCATGCATTGGAGAAGGAAATGGCAGCCCACTCCAGTGTTCTTGCCTGGAGAATCCCAGGGATGGGGGAGCCTGGTGGGCTGCCCCCTATGGGGTCGCACAGAGTCGGACACGACTGAAGTGACGTAGCAGCAGCAGCAGGGTTAGTTCTCTGGTAGTCTAGGGTCTTAGAGTCAGTGCTCCCACTCCAAAGGCTCAGGCTTGATCTCATTCAGGGATGACTCTTGTTTAAGGAAATGTCCCTCTTGTGTGTCTGTGGCTTAGAGTTGTATGTTGTGGCTTCTTTCAAGCCTGAACAACTGCAATGGTGGTCTGGCAGGCTGCTTCGGTGTCCAGGTGGATGACTGGGCACCCCAGGCAGTGGCTTGGGTGTGGGCTCCCAGCAATGGAATTTTTAAAGCTTTATTTGTGTTACATAAAAACTTAGTAATGTGCTAAAGAACAGAGTTCTTAGAAATACACACTAGTAAACAATGGACAACGTTCATTCATTCACCTACCTGTTTTTCCCATTTAAAAAACATATACTGAGCCTGTGTTTTGGGCCAGAAAGTGGGCAGGTATAGAGGAGAGAGGCCCGGTCATGCCCTAAGATGTTTATAGCCCTTGGAGAAGATGGACATGTTGATAGTGCAGGCTGAGGAAAGGGACTGAGGGGTGCTCCCTGAAAACAAAGGAAGTGCCTGGACTTTAGGGCCCGGACTCCCCTGGGGGTTTCAGGATGAGTGAGGGGCAGGTCAGAGGGTGTGGGCACTGCAGAAAGAGTAACCATAAGTGCAAAGGTTTGGAGGTGAAAGCAGTATCGTGTGTTCAGGAAATGCCAGTGGCCTCTACTGATGGAGTGTACAGGGGGGAAGTGGACAGGGATTAAAGCATGAAGGTGCAAAAGGCCTGTTGAAGGAATTTGGCCATGGGAAGCCGTTGTCCTGAGCTAACTCACATTGGGGATGGTTCTGCACTTTTCTGGGTCGCACACTTTGGATTTGGGGCTTGTGCACCTTTCTTAGCCAGAGTTCCTTTTGGCTGAATTGAGATGGTCATCCTCATTTACTTGCTTTAACAACAGTACATTATAAGACCGTGTGTGGATTCAGGACAATGCTTGTTTCAAAATAATGTAACGTGCTACTGGTTTCATACTGAACCGGAGGCTTGCTTATCCTCTAGCTTCTCTCCCCTACCAGGTATATCAGGATGTGCCCGCTGTGCTGCTCTCTAGTCCCACGCCCTGTGGGATCATCCCCCCACACAGCTCAGTTCACATACCTCTGACACTGGAGACCCAAGTGCCTGGGGAATACAGGTCCACAGTTTACATCTCAACCTTTGGGAGCCAGGATCCCCCGATGGTGAGTGCCTGTTTTCAGAATTGCAGTTCTAAGTGCCGTACTTCTTGTGGGGACATTCTAACCTTTGCCTGTAAGGTACTCACCATATTTGCATATCCTCTAGTTGTTGGTCTTCTAGAGTCTTCATTTTCTCTCTGCAGTGATAAAATACCAGGGCTGTTACTTCGGGAATCTGTTTTGTGGATACATCTGAAAATGGTGCTTTATAGCAATTTATTTTTCTCACACATACAGATACACCTGACCCCTCTCCAGACCCATGAAACTAGAATCTCTGAGGACAGAGGACCAGCACACCCCTTTTCAATTGTTCCTACTACAAAACTGGTTATCCCTAGCTTGCAACATATGGTCTCTGAGATTGATTTCCTTCACTGCTCACCAGGTCTTTTCCTGTAGATTATTGGATATGTATACATAGCTATATGCTACAGCATATCCTGTTATATTCTTGGACTTATATCACTGATTAACCTTAATTACTCCAAGCTTGAGAAAAGGGAGACATGGAAAGCTCTCTGTTGCTTGAGCTGAATCAAAGGACGAATCTTGAAGGAAGTTACCCAATAGGCTATTAATTCCTAGACATCGGATTTACTTGGAAGCTCAGTGGTGTCAACATGCATTTGTTTGAAGTGATTCTGATTGCTCAGAGTATAATAAACTAGGGTTTTGCTTTTATCTCTTCCATATAAGATCATGTAGATAAGCCATCTGACATAAAGCAGTGTCATTAAGGCAGGCCAGCTGAAAGGTGCCACAGTCCAGGTAACCTGCTAGCCTACACGCCTGCCCTGCACAGATGCAGCACAGATGTACCTTGCTGAGCAGGAAACTTTTATGAAAGAAAAAGACCCCCTTCCTTGGGCAGACAGAGTGCCAGGCCGAGAGCATAGTGGAAGGGAAGGAGAGCAAGGCGAATTTCAGTCCCCAACCTGCACAGCTTTGCATGGTGGGTGCCCCTCTCGTATTGCTAGTACAGCAGAAGGACAGGGACTCAGTCCAGCCACATCCAGCCCTGAAGTGCTGGTCCTTAACCCCTCAGTGTTCCTGAGACTGGAGTTCTGGTGGCACATACCAAACTGTTACTCTAGTTTCCCATCAGTGTGCGGCTCTGGGCTGACCCAGGGAGGCAAAGCTTTATTTTAAGGGAGGAAATCCATGCTAGATTCTCAGGTCTGATCAGAGGGGCCATCTCTGTGACCCTTCACTACAGAATATCAGGGAGAAGGACTGTCAATTCTAATAGCAACCTTTTGTGTCCCTGGTTTTTATAAAGGGATGCTTAGAAGGTTCTGTTTCAATCTGATTTTAAAGGCCCACCATTTCAGCCATTCCTATATTCTTTCTCTTGCATGGACTGCAGGTATGTCACTTAAAGAGCATCGGAGAAGGCCCAGTTATCTATGTACATCCCAGTCAAGTTGACTTTGGCAATATCTACGTCCTGAAGGACTCCCTTAGGGTTCTCAACTTGTCTAACCAGTCCTTCATTCCTGCATTATTCAAGGCACACATGGTGAGTAGATTGCACGCTGTCACATGATGAAAACACAGCTTTGCCTGTATCTTGGAGGCAGTGGCCTTATTTCAGCAACATATCTTTGAAAATGATCTACAGAAGCAGAGATTTAATTGTAGAGTTCAATTGCATTAAACTGTGTTATTCTCATCCCTAGTTCCTCTTTATTATAACCCACTCCTGGGTATGTCTCTAAAAAAAAAAACCCCTCAAAAACACTAATTAAAAAAGACACACTCACTCCTATGTTTATAGCAGCATTATTGACAATTACTAAGACATGAAGACAACTATGCCTGGCTTTTCATTTTTTCAAAGTATTATCTTTTCTCTGTAATTAAAATAAAAGACATGTTTTAACACTTAACCTCATTGATTGACAGTCAAACCTCTTAACTATTTTTTATAATGTTTTACATATTACCAGTAAGCACTGACAAAAGACACTAAAATGTATCTTTAAGAGAGAGCAGAGTTCTTATGTCTTAGCCTTAATTGTGAACAAAATCTATAGAATAAACTCATAGAAATGAGGAAATAAGAGAATAACATCTTAATTTATCAAGATGGGCATCTTGTCTCTTACCATGTAAAAGACACAGCCATTCCAAAATGGACCACGCTCTTCCTAAGCCCTACCAAGTGACTCTTTCAGTCACAAGAGGATACCAATGGCAGTGATATCAAGAGACTTCCAGAAGCAAAGGTTTGTACTTGGCAGACAGCTGTAAGCCCCTCATGCCAACCCTCACTTGAGGCTCTTTTTACTTTGGCATAACTAAATGTGAAACTCACAAGACAGATTCCAGTAGATCACACTGATTATAAACTACTCCAGGAGAAGGAAAGCTATTGATTCCACGATGGGTCAGCACCTTCCCTGAATTTAGAGTGACAGTGCTACTGGTTAAATATGATTAGTCCAAGTAGAGGCTCGAGCCAGAATGAAAGGAGGCTTGATTTCTTTGTCACGAAAGAGCTAGCCAGAAAATAAAAGAAAAATATATTGGTTTCCTGCATGCTTTATAAGCCTTTCCATCTTCATTCTGCCTATTCCAGCTCTTAATTAGCTTTAGCAAATTGTTTTTGCTAATTAGTTATTATTCAGGCATACACTTAATACTTGTCACCACAGAGGGATTAAGGCAAAATTTCCTTCATATGACCAAATGTGGCTTTTTAATTTCATGTTCTACTTTCCCTCCTCCATACAAATCTATAACTTCTTCCCCATCGCCAGCATCACCATCAGCAGAACTGCAGTGGACTAAATGTTTGTGCCCTGTGCCACCCCCCACCCCCGCCACCACCAAGTCATTGAAATGAATTGAAATCCTTACCCTCAGTGTGATGGTATTAGGAGGTGAAGTTTTGGGGAGGTAAATAGGTCATGAGGATAGAGTCATCATGAATGAGATTAGTGCCCACACAAAAGAGACCCCAGAGAGCTCTCTCAAATGACTGTCTACAACCTGGAAGAGACCTCACACCAGAACCTGACTATATTGACACTCTAATCTCAGGCTACCAACCAGAACAGTGAGAAATAAGTTTCTGTTGTTTGCAAACCACCCAGTATAGTATTCTGTTATAGCAGTCTACATTGACTAAGACACCAACTCGTGTTACTCTTAAGGGACCCCTGTCGTTGTCATTATAAACTAAAGAATTTATTCTGCCTGTTTGTGCCCTGACAGTAGACAGTCATCCTCAATAATAAGCTAGTACAAAATGAAACACACTTTCATGTAATGAGAAAAGACAGATGCATTAAGGAGCATGGTGTAAAGGTTTATTAATGGTATGAAATCCTGACACACATACATAAAGATCAGATGAAGTTGATCGGGGAGCAAGTCATATTCTTCCTCAGGGCCTTTTTATCTTCTCTGTCACAAGTGAAAGGAAAGAGACTGGACAGGCATCTGTAACATGGTAGAGCTCTCTGTAGAGTGGCATTTGGGATATTTTTTAAATGTTGGTTGTGATGAAATTGTATGCAGCATTGTTTCATGCTTTGGAAGGAAAAAACTCCTTCTCTGGGATGTTAGGATATTAGGTTGAAATGAGTCTGGGAAAGAAGGGCAGCATTCATCTGAGGGTGGGCATGGTCATAAATATTGCACAGTTGTCTTACATATAGCAGTCACTCAGCAAACAGTGGCTGAGTATCTGAGAGCTGCAGTAGTATTCTGTACTATCAACAGCGTGGGTTCGATTCAGAAACATCTGGAATCAAGCCCTAACTCTGCGTGTGCTAATTCTGGGCACATTGTTTAATCTTTCTGAGGCTTTGGTTCCTTCTCTTTCAGTGGAACTAATAATGGCATCTAGAAGATTAAACATGATAATTACGTAGAAAGAGCCTGGTGAAAAATAAACCTCAGCATTCAATAAAGGGTAGTTTTGATTATTAATGTTGACAGACAAAAAGATCTAGGTGAAATGGCTTATGGAAAGACTTTTTATTTTTTGCACACAATATCTTAAAATTTTTTTATATTTCTTAGGTAAGAAAGGAAACGAAATAAGGCATACTCAGAGAGGCCTAAAAATTTCCAATTTAACTGATCCACACAGTACAGTGCTCTATCAGATGGGAGCGCTATTACTGCCTTTTTTCTTACTCTTCATTTGTTTCTGTAATTTTTGACAGTGAAGCCAGCTTATAAAATATAAAACATTTTTATTGATGAATCCATATGTGTTCTTCTACACCAAAGAAAAGAGATTTCTTAGCAAATAACTTACTTTAGAAATTTTAGGTTCATTAGCTTTTGATTCTTGGAGTTTATTTATTCCTGTATTGGTGCAGATGCTTCCTGGCACCATGTAAATCATGTCTGTGTGCTCAGAGCAGCCCTAGCTCCTTTTACTTAACTATCTTCATGCCTTGTGTTTGACTGAACACCTTTGACTAAGTCTTGAGAAAGCAGTGATTTTCAGAAAGAACATTATTGTCCCTGTTGAAAGATATCTCCTTGTAGCCTTAAAGATTATTGGTGATCTTAAGAGCTGTGTAATTGTAAGAGCTATGTAAGTTACAGAAACCTGCTTCCCTCATATACTCAAACTCTGCTGGCCTTGAAATTCTCACAGACTTCCCCCTACCCCCTACTCCCTGCAAAGGGGGAAATTAAGAAGGAGGACATTTGCTTGACCAGTAGGAACTCTCAGCATCTCAGTGACCAAGCCCTTTCAATCTGTCATTCTAAACTCTTTCCCTCTAAGAACAGGGAGAAAATCTGGGCACAATATGAAAAATCACAAGTTTAAGGGAATGATGGAGCAACAATGCCAGTGACAACAACCCAGAAGAAAAGGGAAGTTAAGAAATTTAAACCCAGCGTTTATGGCTTTTCTGTATAGTACCAGAAGAGGTTGAAAACTAAAAGGCACTTTCAGAAAACTTGATAATCTAAGAAGATAAACACTGGAATCAAAACAGGCTAGAGAGATAAAAACTGGAGAAGAATGAACTTGGTAAAACTCTCAGACTTTTGGTTCCGACTAGGAAAAGCTATGTTCTGGAAACAAATGTGACCTAATGCAGATCTCATAATCTCTGCCTGGTTGAAGGAGTTCCAGGATTCCTAGTTCCCTCCACATCT
The DNA here is from genome assembly GCA_006408675.1 of Madoqua kirkii. Taxonomy (NCBI): domain Eukaryota; kingdom Metazoa; phylum Chordata; class Mammalia; order Artiodactyla; family Bovidae; genus Madoqua; species Madoqua kirkii. Next base: position 12,372 of record SJYC01066816.1, read on the forward strand.
TTCCAGAAGCAAATATATGTTCTTACCAGAAAATTACAACATGATTCTAAGCCTCAGACTATCTCTACAGTTTTCATACACAAAGTCAAACGGTTAATTTTAAAATTACCAAGCATTATAAAAAAATATTTCTTTTAATTACCAAGCATAGGATACAAATTAAGATAAAACTACAATGTGCTTAATATACTCAAGGAAATAAAAAGCACAATTTAGAATTTTGGTAGAGATCTAGAAAGTGTAAAAGAGAACAAATGGGAATTGAAAATCTGAAAAATGCAATTGAAATTAGGAACTCAATTCAGTTCAATTCAGTCCCTCAGTCGTGTCCGACTCTGCGACTGCATGAATCACAGCACGCCAGGCCTCCCTGTCCATCACCATCTCCTGGAGTTCACTCAAACTCACATCCATCGAGTCGGTGATGCCATCCAGCCATCTCATCCTCGGTCGTCCCCTTCTCCTCCTGCCCCCAATCCCTCCCAGCATCAGAGTCTTTTCCAATGAGTCAACTCTTCGCATGAGGTGGCCAAAGTGCTGGAGTTTCAGCTTTAGCATCTCCTTCAGAATGGACTGGTTGGATCTCCTTGCAGTCCAAGGGACTCTCAAGAGTCTTCTCCAACACCACAGTTCAAAAGCATCAATTCTTCAGCGCTCAGCCTTCTTCACAGTCCAACTCTCACATCCATACATGACCACAGGAAAAACCATAGCCTTGACTAGACGGACTTTAGTCAGCAAAGTAATGTCCTGTCTCTTATACACATCTCATGGCTCTCTCCCATTCCAAATTTTAGTTTTGTGTGTCTTGAAAGACAGAATAGAATAGCAAAAATGTGGGAATTAAATTCCTGAATTTAAGTGATACAGAGCATTCTTTTCACTTCATTTCATATCCTCTTCTGTGACAATACCAAGAGCATTTTTGCAATAAGTGTTACTGAAATTTTCTTTGCTCATTTTTCAGTGTGTGTTTATAAAAGGCCCTCAGCACCACTTAAGATTCAATTAACATTGTTATGACAAATATTTTATGTACATTATTTCATTCAAATCATGGGAATGACTGTAAATGCTCCGAGAAAGCCTTGTTTATGCCTTCCACAAGCAATTATTGAGGATTTACTTTGCTCAGTAGGGTGCTAGCCACTGGGAATATATAGATGAAAGAAGCAGGTCCTAAAGAATTTACAGGCTAGAGCTGGGGGCGGGGGAGGAATTAAGCAGCAATTTTCAGTACAATGTAAAAAATGCTTTCTTCCTTGCTGAAAACTTTCTGGTCCCCAAAATAAAGTCTGACACAGTTTCCACTGTTTCCCCATCTATTTCCCATGAAGTGATGGGACCGGATGCCATGATCTTCATTTTCTGAATGTTGAGTTTTAAGCCAACTTTTTCGCTTTCCTCTTTCACTTTCATCAAGAGGCTTTGTTGTTCCTCTTCACTTTCTGCCATAAGGGTGGTATAATCTGCATATCTGAGGTGATTGATATTTCTCCTGGCAATCTTGATTCCAGCTTGCTTCTTCCAGACCAGCATTTCTCATGATGTACTCTGCACAGAAGTTAAATAAGCAGAGTGACAATATACAGCCTTGACGTACTCCTTTTCCTATTTGGAACCAGTCTGTTGTTCCATGTCCAGTTCTAACTGCTGCTTCCTGGCCTGCATACAGGTTTCTCAAGAGGCAGGTTAGGTGGGCTCGTATTCCCATCTCTTTCAAAATTTTCCACAGTTTATTGTGATCCACACAGTCAAAGGCTTTGGCATAGTCAATAAAGCAGAAATAGCTGTTTTTCTGGAACTCTCTTGCTTTTTCCATGATTCAGCGGGATGTAAGGATGGTTTAATTCCTACGTATCAATCAATCTGATACAGCACATAAGAAAATGAAGAATCATATTATCATCTCAATGCAGAGAAAACATTTGGCAAGATACAACAACCATTCATGACCAAACACTCAGCAAACTAGGTAGGAAGAGAACATGCTTCAACATAATAAAGCCCATTTATGACTAGTTCACAGCTAACAACATAATAATAAAAAGTTGAAAACATTTCCTGTAAGATCAGTAGCAAGACAAGGATGCTCACTCTTACCACTTTTATTCAACATAGGACTAGAAGTCCTTGGCAGAGCAATAGGCAAAAAAAAAAAAAAGAAATAAAAGTCATCCAAATCAGAAAGAGGTAAAATTGCCTCCATTTGTGATTGACATGATATAAATAAAAAATAAAGACAACCAAAAAGCTGTTACAACTAATAAATTCAGTAAAGTTTCAAGAAAAAAAATCAATATGCAAAAATCAGTAGTATTTTTGTACATTAACAATAAACTATCAGGAATGAAATTGATCCCATTTACAATTGCATAGAAAAGAATGAATGGCTTTAACCAAGGAAGCTAAAAATATGTATGTGGAAGACATCAATGAAAGAAATAGAAGCAACAAGTAAATGGAAAAACACTCTATGCTTATGAATTGCAAGAATTCATGTTGTTAAAATATCCATACTCACAAAGCAATCTACACATTTAGTGCAATCCCTATCAAAATCACAATTGTACTTTTCACACAAATAGAACAAATAATCTTAAAATTTGTATGGAACCATAAAAGACCCCAAATAGCCAAAGCAATCTTGAGGCAAAAGAACAAACCTGGAGGTATCACATTTGCTTTCAATCTGTATAACAAAATCATTGTGATGAAAGCAGTATGATATTGGCATAAAAGCAGACACAGAGATCAATAGAACAGAATAGAGAGCCCAGAAATAATCTCATGCATATATGGTCAATTAATTTATAATGATCCAAGAATATATGGTGGGCTTCCCTCATAGTTCAATTGGTTAAGAATCCACCTGCAATGCAGGAGACCCCGGTTCGAAAGATCCCCTGGAGAAGGGATAGGTTACTCACTCCTGTATTCTTGGGCTTCCCTTGGGACAAGATACTCTCTTCAATAAATGGTTTTAGGAAAATTGCCCAGTCACTTGCAAAAGAATGAAAATGTACCCATATTATACAACATACACAAAAATCAACTCAAAATGGGTTAAAGACAAATTTAAGACCTGAAATTGTAAAAATCCTGAAGAAAAATATCAGGAATAAGCTCCTTGACAATAGTCTTGGCAATGATTTCTTGGATTTGACACTAAGAGCAAAGGCAAGAGAGAAAAAAATTTTTAAAATGGGGCTGCAACAAAGTAAGCAGCTTCTGTACAGCAAAGGAAGTCATGAAGAAAATAAAAAGGCAGCCTACAGAATGAGAGAAGACAGTTGCAGATTATATATCTGATAAAAGGTTAATATCCAAACTATGTAAAGAACACACAAAACTCAACAGCAAAAAAGAAAAAATTAAAAATGAGCAGAGAAATTAAATGACATTTTCTCTTTTTTTGTATGTGGGATGTTTTATTTTATTTTTTAAATATAAATTTATTTATTTTAATTGGAGGTTAATTACTTTACAATATTGTATTGATGTTGCCATACATCAGCATGAAAATGCCACGGGTATACATGTGTTCCCCATCCTGAACCCCCCTTACACCTCCCTCCCCATACCATCCCTCTGGGTCATCCCAGTGCACCAGCCCCAGGCATCCTGTATCATGCATGGAACCTGGACTGTGATTCATTTCATATATGATATTATACATGTTTCAATGTCATTCTCCCAAATCATCCCACCGTCTCCCTCTCACAGAGTCCAAAAGACTGTTCTATACATCTGTGTCTCTTTTGCTGTCTCATATACAGGGTTATCGTGACCATCTTTCTAAATTCCATATATATGCGTTAGTATACTGTATTGGTGTTTTTCTTTCTGGCTTACTTCACTCTGTATAATAGGCTCCAATTTCATCCACCTCATTAGAACTTATTCAAATAAGATGTACAAATGGGCACAGGTGCATGAAAAGGTGTTTAACATCACTAATAGACAGGAAAATGTAAATCAAGCCATGATAACATATCATGTCACACCTGTTAGAAAGGCTATCTTCGAGAAGACAAGAGATCAGTGTAGGCAAGGATTTAAAGAAGAGGGAACCCTTGTACACTGTTGCTGGAAATGTAAATTGGTATAGCCATTATGGAAAACAGTATCAAATGTCCTCAAAAATTTTAAAACAGAGCTGCCATATGACTTCGTAATCCCATTCCTGAATATATGTCCAAAGGAAATAAAAACAGGATCTTGAAAAGATACCTGAATTCCCAGGCTCACTGTAACATTATTTACAGTAGCAAAGACAGAGAAACAACCCAAGTATCCATCAATAGATGAGTGGATAAAGAAGATATGATATGTATGTGTGTGTGTATCTCTTGCATACCAATAGAATATTACTTAGCCATGAGAAAGAAGGAAATCCTGCTGTTTGTGAGATGTTGAACCCTGAGCCCTGAAGGCATTTTGCCAAGTGAAATAAGCCAAAGAAAGACAAATACTACATGCTGTCATTTATATGAGGGATCTAAAGAAAAAAAGTCAAATTCATAGAATCTTAGAACAGAAAAGTATTTGCCAGGACTAGGGGATGGTAGAAATAAGAAGAGCTTGCTAAAAGACTACAAACTCAGCCACAAGATGAATAAGTTCTGAGGGTCTAATGTGTAACAAGTATGAAAGTTTCTCAGTCATGTCTACTGTTTGCAACCCCATGGATTATACAGTCCATGGAATTCTCCAGGCCAGAATACTGGAGTAGAGAATACTGGAGCCTTTCCCTTCTCCAGGGGATCTTCCCAACCCAAGGATCAAACCCAGGTCTCCACATTGCAGGCAGATTCTTTACCAGCTGAGCCACCAGGGAAGCCCAATGTATAACATGGTGATTATACTTAAAAATTCTTATAAAAAATAAACATGTGAGGTGATACATATGTTAATTAAGTTGATGGAAGGGAGGACCCTTCACCATGTATAGGTATATACAATCATTTTGGTGTATACTTTAATTATCTTACACTTTTGTCAATTATACCTCAATAAACCTAAAAATAGTCTTCTGTTAAACATTTAAAATAAATGTTTGTGAAAAATACACAAACCTAAAAAAAATATGTAAAAACTAACTACATTTGAAATTTAAGGTTAGTTCTAAAATTCAAACTTTTGTATTAAAATCAGATTGTTTGATAGCTGTAATTCTACTTATTATACTTAAAAATTCTTTAAAAAATAAACATGTGAGGTGATACATATGTTAATTAAGTTGATGGAAGGGAGGACCCTTCACCATGTATAGGTATATACAATCATTTTGGTGTATACTTTAATTATCTTACACTTTTGTCAATTATACCTCAATAAACCTAAAAATAGTCTTCTGTTAAACATTTAAAATAAATGTTTGTGAAAAATACACAAACCTAAAAAAAATATGTAAAAACTAACTACATTTGAAATTTAAGGTTAGTTCTAAAATTCAAACTTTTGTATTAAAATCAGATTGTTTGATAGCTGTAATTCTACTTTAGTAAATAGAAGACCAAAGATCCCCTTCTTTCAGAGTTATCTTTTGTTGGATAAGCCCTGAATCTCATTAAGGAGGGATGGTTTCCCCAGAGTCGTCTTAACAAGGTGGGGATTCATCACACTAGCATTTGTTTATTAATAATCTGCATTCTCCACTTAGCTGCAAGCCCCTTAAGATAAAGCTCATGTCTATGCTGTTCACCTCTTTGTCACCATGTCTAGGACATTGCCTGGAACCTGGTCTAGCAAAGTGCCTAGCAATATCTATTCATTCATTAATTAATTCATTTGTTATTCAATAAATACTGGATGAGCAAACAATAGACACATAGATTAATATGTTTCATCAGGTCAAATTTAGATTCTTAGTCATCTATTACCTACTGGCTCTCTTCTCTCCTTCTCAGTCACAAGTAGATATTATCTCTTTAGCCCTTTAGATGGAAGAAACTCCAGAGGCCCCTTCATCACATATATGTATATAAAATCATTTTGATGTACACTTTAATTATCTTACAGTTTTACTCAGAGATCCACAAGAGGAAGGAATACATTAAATGTGAGCAACTGGGAATTCTGCCCCCCTCAGGCCATTGGTACTGTTTTAATGAGATAAACCCATATCTACTTCCTTTGTTCCACTTGTCTCCTTTTTTTTTTAAATATTTATTTTAATTGGAGGTTAATTACTTTACAATATTGTATTGGTTTTGCCATACATCAACATTAATCTGCCACAGGTATACACGTGTTCCTCATCCTGAACTCCCCTCCCTCCTCCCTCCCCGTACCATCCCTCTGGGTCGTCTCAGTGCACCATCCCCAAGCATCCTGTATCCTTCATCGAACCTGGACTGGCGATTCGTTTCATATATGATATTATACATGTTTCAATGCCATTATCCCAGAACTGAAAAAGACATGTGTACCCCAATGTTCATTGCAGCACTCTTTATAATAGCCAGGACATGGAAGCAACCTAGATGTCCAACAGCAGATGAAAGCTGTGGTACATATACAGAATGGAGTATTACTCAGCCATTAAAAAGAATACATTTGAATCAGTTCTGATGAGGTGGATGAAACTGGAGCCAATTATACAGAGTGAAGTAAGCCAGAAAGAAAAACACCAATACAGTATACTAACACATAGATATGGAATTTAGAAAGATGGTAGTGATAACCCTGTATGGAAGACAGCAAAAGAGACACAGATGTATAGAACAGTCTTTTGTCTCTTTCTTATATCATATATCTCTACTGAATACTCCATTACAGTCATTTCCATTTCTCTTTCAATGGTTTATTTATTTGCTCTGTTAGATTACAAGAACGTAAAGGGAAGAAAACTCATCTTTTTGGTTTGCCCAATGCTCATATTTCAGTTTTGATTTCTTTCTGACTCATGAGTAGTTTCATGTATTTTTTATTAATGGATAATTTTAGAAGTACATTGTTTAATTTCCAAATATTTGGGAATTTGTTAAGCTATCTTATGTTACTGATGTCTAATTTAGTGCCCCCAAGCCAGAGGAAATACTCTGTACAATTTTAATCCTTTAAAACTTTTTGAAAGAATAGTTCTGTAGTCTGGCATGTTTTCTATTTTGGTGAATTAGTATGTACACTTGAAATGAATGTGTTTTATGTTGTTAGGTGAAGTGTTTTATAAATGGTCAAATAGGTTAAAAATGTTTTGTAGATTTTTTATATCTTTACTTACTTTCTGTTTACTACTCTATCAATTACTGAGAAAGAAGTTTTGAAGTTCTATTGGTTTTGCTTATGTATTTTGAGCTTTTCTGTAAGGTGCTAAGTCATTTCAGTCGTGTCCAACTCTTTGCGATTCCTCAGACTGCAGCCCACCAGGTTCCTCTGTCTACGGGATTCTCCAGGCAAGAATACTGGAGTGGGTCGCCATTTCCTTCTCTCAAAGGTGCATATACATTTAATGGTTATGTTCTCTTAATGAATTAAAGTTTTTATCATTATAAATTGTTCCTTTTTATCCCTGACTCTATTTCTTGTCCTGAAATCTTTGTCTATTATTACCATAGCCAATCCAGTTTTTGTAGGCTTAGTGTTTGCATGGTATGTCTTTTTACTTTCGATCTACCTCTATGTTTATATTTAAAGTAATGTCTTATTAAGCATGCAGTTGAGTCTACATTATCCAATCTGATATCTTCCACATCTTAATTGGACTTTGTTGTAAATTCACATATAATGCAGTAACTGACATGCATGTGTATATGCTAAGTCACTTCAGTCGTGTCTGACTCCTTGGGACCCTATGGACTGTATAGATTTCCAGGCTTCTCTGTCCATGGGATTCTCCAGGTAAGAATACTGGAGTGGGTTGACATGCCCTTAATCAGATCTTCCCTACCCAGGAATCGAACCTTCATCTCCTACAACTCCTGTATTGGCAGGCGGCTTCTTAACCATTAACGCCACCTGGGAGGCCCTAGTTATTGGCATGTGTGCTTAGTTGCTTCAGTCATTGCTTTGTGGGTTGCTTTGTGACCCTATAGACTATAGTCCACCAAGGTCCTCTGTCCACAGGGTTCTCCAGGCAAGAATCCTAGAGTGGGTTGCTATGGCCCTTCTCAGTTATTGGCATATTTAGGTTTAAATTTATAATTAGTTGCTTGTGCTTTTTTTTTTTTTCTCAATTGATCCTATTTGTTATTTTTTCTACTTTTCCCCTTTTCCTGAAATTCCTTGGACTGAATTAGTTTTTAGTATTCTATATTGTGATGATTAAATGTTATGTGTAAAGTTGGGCTGTGGGCTGGGGTGTTCAGATTTTGAAACATTATTATGAAAGTTCTTTTGGGTGTTGTTAGCATTTGAATCAGTGGACATGGATTAAAGCAGTTTGCCTTTCACAATGTGAATGGAACTTATCAAATAAGTTGAAGGCCTGAACACAACAAGAAATTTGCTTCCTTTAAGCAAAGCACCTTCTGCAAGAGAATGTTTTTGGATTTCATCTTCAACGTTGGCTCTTCTTCTTTTGAACTCAGTCTGAAACAATAGTTGTCCTGTCTCCAGCCTATTGGTTCACCATGCAGATTTTAGGCTTGCCAGCCTTTATAATCATATGACGTGAAAGTGATAGTGAAGCCGCTCAGTTGTGTCCAACTCTTTGCAACCCCATGGTATGTAGTCTGCCAGGCTCCTCCATCCATGGGATTTTCCAGGCAAAGATACTGGATTGGGTTGCCCTTTCCTTCTCCAGGGGATCTTCCTGACCCAGGGATCAAACCTGAGTCTCCCACACTGCAGGCAGACTACCATTTGAGCCAACAGGATGAACCAGTTCTTTATATTAGCTCACACACACACTTGGTCTCTGTCTTTCTCTCTTGTTTTGTCCTCTTTGGTTCCTGACTTTCTAGGATTTCTAGATTTATAGTTTTCATCTAATTTGGAAAAATTCAGAGGATAATTTCCTCAAGTATTTTTTTCTCCTTGGATTCTCTTATTTCGGATCCTCAATTACATGTTTCTCAGGCCACTTGATACTTTTTGGTTGTGTTTATTTTCACTTTTTGTCTCTGTGCTTCAGTTTGCATGGTTTCAATTAGTATGTCTTCAGCTTCACTAATCTTCTTATCTATTGTGTTTAGTCTGCTATTGTTAAGTACACCAATGACTTTTTCATTTTAGATATTAAATTTTTATTTCCAGATATTCTTCTACATGGATTTTTTAGCCCTATTTTATTTTTTATCTTACTTTACAATAGTGTATTGGTTTTGCCATACATTGACATGAATCTGCCACAGGTGTACATGAGTTCCCAGTCCTGAACCCCTCTCCCACCTCCCGCTCCATATCATCTCTTTGGGTCATCCCAGTGACCAGCCCCAAGCATCCTGTATCCTGTATTCAACCTAGACTGGTGATTCGTTTCCTACATGATAGTATACATGTTTCAATGTCATTCTCCCAAATCATCCCACCCTTTCCCTCTCCCACAGAGTCCAAAAGTCTGTTCTATATATCTGTGTCTCTTTTGCTGTCTTGCATACAGGGTTATCATGAACATCTTTCTAAATTCCATATATATGTGTTAGTATACTGTATTGGTGTTTTTCTTTCTGGCTTACTTCACTCTGTATAATTGGCTCCAGTTTCATCCACCTCATTAGAACTGATTCAAATGTATTCTTTTTAATGGCTGAGTAGTACTCCATTGTGTATATGTACCACAGTTTTCTTATCCATTCATCTGCTGTTGGACATCTAGGTTGCTTCCATGTCCTGGCTATTATAAACTGTGCTGTGATGAACATTGGGGTACACATGTCTCTTTCAATTCTGGTTTCCTTGGTGTGTATGCCCAGCAGTAGGATGCTGGGTCATAAGGCAGTTCAATTTCCAGTTTTTTTAAGGATTTTAAGAAATCTCCATGCTGTTCTCCATAGTAGCTGTACTAGTTTATATTCCCACCAACAGTGTAAGAAGGTTCCCTTTCCTCCATACCCTCTCCAGCATTTATTGCTTGTAGACTTTTGGATCGCAGCCATTCTGACTGGTGTGAAGTGGTACCTCATTGTGGTCTTGATTTGCATTTCTCTGATAATGAGTGACATTGAGCATCTTTTCATGTATTTGTTAGCCATCTGTTACGTCTTCTTTGGAGAAATGTCTATTTAGTTCTTTGGCCCATTTTTTGATTGGGTCATTTATTTTTCTGGAATTGAGCTGCATAAGTTGCTTGTATATTTTTGAGATTAGTTGTCAGTTGCTTTATTTGCTATTATTTTCTCCCATTCCGAAGGTTGTCTTTTCACCTTGCTTATAGTTTCCTTTGTGGTATTTTTCACAGAGCTAGAACAAATAATTTGACAATTTGTACGGAAATAAAAAAAACAAAACCAAAAATCCTCGAATAGCCAAAGTAATCTTGAGAAAGAAGAATGGAACTAGAAGAATCAACCTGTCTGACTTCAGGCTCTACTACAAAGCCACAGTCATCAAGACATATGGTACTGGCACAAAGACAGAAATATAGATCAATGGAACAAAATAGAAAGCCCAGAGATAAATCTACATACCTATGGCCACCTTATCTTTGACAAAGGAGGCAAGAATATACAATGGAGAAAAGACAATCTCTTTAACAAGTGGTGCTGGGAAAATTGGTCAACCACTTGTAAAAGAATGAAACTAGAACACTTTCTAACACCACACACAAAAATAAACTCAAAATGGATTAAAGATCTAAACATAAGACCAGAAACTATAAAACTCCTAAAGGAGAACATAGGCAAAACACTCTCTGCCATAAATCACAGCAGGATCCTCCATGATCCACCTCCCAGAATACTGGAAATAAAAGCAAAAATAAACAAATGGGATCTAATTAAAATTAAAAGCTTCTGCACAACAAAGGAATCTACATGGATTTTTTTAAAAAATTTCCAATTTGTCTCTTCATTTGTAGTCATATTTTCATGTTTCTTTTAAAACCTGGCATAAATATATATATTCAAACAAGTTTTATATATATATATAGTATGTTTATTATATTTATACATTTATATGTTTAAATAAGCTTATATGTTACATGTATGTGTTTAAATAAGTTATTATATTAGTATATAAATCTAAATAATTTATTTAAGGCCCTTGTCAGCTAATTCTGTCATAGCTTTGGTTTTTGAGTATATTTGTATTAGAGGTTTTTTTTTTCTACTCAGTATGGATTATATTGGGTTGGCTAAAAGGTTCATATGGGTTTTTCTGTACTCTGTACCATCTTATGGAAAAACCCAAATGAACCCAATATCTTTCTGCATCAGATCTTGCATACTACCTTTTAATTTTTTTATCAAGACTACATTTTTAGAGTGATTTTAGGTTCAAAGGAAAATTTAGCAGAAAATACAGAGATTTTTTTCACAAACTCCTTATTCCTATCCATACATAGCCTCCTTCATTATCAGCTCTCCTAACCAGAATGGCACAATTGTTACAAGTGATAAGCCTGCATTGACGCATTGGCCATAGATTACAGTATGGTTTACTCCTGGTGTTGTGCATTTATTGGTTTGGATAATACAAATGATCTATATTGATCATTATAATATTCTGAAGAATACTTTCCTTTCCTTAAAAATTTTATGCTCTGCCTATTCGTCTCCTCACCTCATATTAATACCCCTGGCACATATTGACCTTTCATCTATCTCTACAATGTTACCCTTTCTAAAGTGTCATATAGTTGGAATCAAGCAGTATGTAAACTTTTCAGTTTAGCTTCTTTCACTTAGTAATAAGTGCTAAGGCTCCTTCTCTAATGATCTTTTCTTTCTTTTTATATATTCGAGTTTCTGACACAACATTTTCCTTCTTTCTGAAGAATTTCTTTTACAATTTCTTGAAATGCAGGTATACAGGCAGCAGATTCAGTTTTGTTTGTTTGAGAAAGTCTTTTTTTCTCCTCCACGTTTGAAAGACAAATTCACTGGATACAAAATTTTAAGTTAGTGGGTTGTTTTTCTTTCAACACTAAATATTTTACTCCACTCTCTTATTGCTTGAATGGTTTATTTTTTTTAAAAAGTGAAAAGTGAAGTCGCTCAGTTGTGTCTAACTCTTTGCGACCCCATGGACACCAGACTCCTCCGTCTAGGGGATTTTCTAGGCAAGAGTACTGGAGTAGGTTGCTATTTCCTTCTCCAGGGAACTTCCCAACCCAGGGATCAAACCCAGGTCTTCCACATTGTAGACAGATGCTTTCCATCTGAGCCACCACTATGATCTTAGGCAAGGTAGATACCTTTTTCCTTTGGTTTCTTTTAGTATACTTCTTGATCTTTGATTTTCTATAGAGTAAAATTGATATATCTAGGTATAGGCTTTTTTTTTTTTTTTACATTTATCCTGCTTGGTGGACCTGTGGTTTGGTATCTGACATTAATTTGGAGAAAATCTGAGCCGTTATTGTTTCAAATATTTCTTTGTTCTTTTCTCTCATTCTTGTTCTGGTATTCCCATTATGCACATGTTACACATTTTATAGATGTCCCACAGTCCTTGGATATTTTTTTCCCAGTCTTTGTTCTTTTTGCTTTGTGATTTTCAAGGATTCTATTGATATATGCTGTATATCATAGAGTCTTTCCTAATCCATACCCTGTCTACTAATAAGCCCATCAAAGGCATTCTTCATTTTTGTTAGGGTTTTTTTTTTATCTCTAGCATTTCTTTTTAGATTCTTTCTTAGGATTTCCATTTCTGTGCTTATATTGTACTGTTCTTGCTTGCTGACTTATATACATATTAATGATAATTGTTTTAAATTCTTGGCATGATCTTTCCAGCATCTCTGTTTTGTCCAGTTCTGATGCTTGTCTTGTCTCTCCAAATTGTTTTTTGTCTTTTACTATATCTTGCAATTTTTTTTTTCATGAGAGCTAGACATGACATACAACACAAGAGGAGATGCTGTAAATAAGCCTTTAGTATAAGAGTTTGGCAAGGCTGTATATTGTCACATTGCTTATTTAACCTACATGAAGAGTGCATTATGTAAAATGCTGAGCTGGATGAATCAAAAGCTTAAATCAAGATTGTCAGGAGAAATATTAACAACCTCAGATATACAGATGATATCACTCAAATGGTAGAAAGCAAAGAGGAACTAAAGAGCCTCTTGATGAGAATGAAAAAGGAGAGTGAAAAAGCTGGCTTGAAATTCAACATGAAAAAATTTAGTATCATAGCATCTAGTCCCATCAGTTCAGTTCAGTTCAGTTGCTCAGTCATGTTCGACTCTTTGCAACCCCATGGACTGCAGCATGCCAGGCCTCCCTGTCCATCACCAACTCCCAGAATTTACCCAAACTCATGTCCATTGAGTTGGTGATACCATTCAACCATCTTATCCTCTGTTGTCCCCTTCTCCTCCTGCCTTCAATCTTTCTCAGCATCAGGGTCTTTTCAAATAGCAGCTGACAGGAGACACCCCACATCCAAGATCAGTAGTGGTGGCTGTGGGAAGATTCCCCATGTCCCATGTAAGGAGCAGCAGCTGTGCTTTTCTGGAGCAGCCATAAAGAGATACTCCATGTCCAAGGTGAGACAAACCCCAGTAAGATTGTAGGTGGAGAGAGGGCATCAGAGTACAGAAAGACTGAAACCACAATCACCAAAAACTAACCAATCTAATCACATGGACCACAGCTTTGTCTAACTCAGTAAAACTAAGCCATGCCATGTAGGGCCACCCAAGATGGGTGGGTCATGGTGGAGACTTCTGACAAAAAACGAAGGGAATGGTGAACCACTTCAGTATTCTTGCCTTGAGAACCCCATGAACAGTATGAAAAGGCAAAAAGATAGAACACTGAAAGATGAACTCCCCAGGTCAGCAGGTGCCCAATATGCTACTGGAGATCAGTGGAGAAATAACTGGTCCCATCACTTCATGGCAAATAGAAGGGGAAAAAGTGGAAGAAGTGACCGATTTTATTTTCTTGGGCTCCAAAGTCACTGATCAAACTAGTTAACCCTAAAGGAAATTAGTCCTGGATATTCATTGGAAGGACTGAAGTTGAAGCTCCAATACTTTAGTCACCTAATGCAGAGAGCTGACTCATTGGAAAGAACCTGGTACTGGGAAAGATTAAAGGTAAAAGGAGAAGGGGAAACTGAGGATGAGATGGTTAGATAGCATCACCAACTCAATGGGCATGAATCTGACCAACTTGGGGAGATAGTGGAGGACAGTGGAGAAGCCTGGCATGCTGCACACCTTGGGGTTGCAAAGAGCTGGACACGGCTTAGCGACTGAACGACCACAGCAATGCAGCGGTGAAATCCGGTGGGAGGGGAAACATTCTGTAGTCCTATGATTAGGTCTTAGTGTTTCAGTGAGCTCATTCCTGAACACTATAAACTTTACACATGTGTCTCGGTTGTTTTTGCACCCCTTAGATGGAGCAAGATGGCTAACAAAAGCTGGAGTTGGCTATTTTCCTTCCTCTAGATCAGTTAGATTCTTTAACTAGTTTCCCCGAGGGAAGTTCTTGTTAAGAAGAGCATAGTGCTCTGGTGTATTTCAAAGTGATTTGTTTTCCTCCTCTCCCTGGTGGAAGTCTGAAACGGGTTTTTATCCAATATTTATTGTGGGAATCTGGTCAAGTTCCTAGAGTCAATCTAACAATGTTTTGGGAGTGCACCATAACACTTCCTTGGAGTTTTTAACTTTCAGACTTGTCCACACTAAGCCCTCCAGAAATTCATCAATAATAGTTCCAGTTTTCCTACCCTGGCACTCATTCCTAGGCAGTGTCCACTTGTGAGTCTGCTCCAGTAAGCTGTGACTCCCCAGATTCACTTCTTCAGTCTTCGAAGAAGTGGTTTACCCTATGTCCTCCCATCTTATTGATCCATGAAGAGTGGGTTAGTCAGTCTGTTCACCTTTGCATTTGTGGTTGGGAAAGCAGTGGAGACTAACATTGTGTCTATGGATTTTTGTAAGACAATGATGTTGTCTCCAAAAGAGACAGTTATCTCTCTTCCTTTATAATTTGTATTCCTATTTTTTCATCTTCTCTTTTAATCTAATTGTGTAGGACTCTTTACTACAACATTAATAAGAAGCAGAAATAGTACTGCTGTTTCATAATCTGGCACAATATTTGGTATGTTTGGTAGATACTCTCATCAGATTGAAGAAGTTACTTTGTAATCAGTTGATTAGGATTCTTTTTTCATTTTGAGGGAACATTAAGGTTTATTCTACATCTGATATTGTTGTTTATTTTTCTCTTATCAGTATAGTATGCTGTATAATAGATGTTTCTGATGGTAAACTGTTCCTGCTTCCTGAATAAATATTACTTGCTCATGATGTCTTTGTAAAAAGAAAAAAATTTACGTGTTCATATTTTATTTAGTATTTCTGGGTCTGGAGATGTTCTTCCTTTATGTAGGAATCATTTAGATTGCATTCCAACTTTCTTTAATGCCCACTGGTGTTTATTTTAGATTTATATTGTTCCTTGTGTCTATTTTGGTAAGTTACATTCTTTCTGAAATGTAACTATTTCAACTAAATTTGCAAATAAATCCACATTTAATTATTTGTAGTAGTTCTTTATGGTAATTAAGCTTGTCGGAGATATTTGGGCTTCTTTAGTGTGGTTTTGGTTCTATAAATTTCTTTTTTTTTTTTAATGAAAGTGGTATAAGAGGGAATTCTCTACCACCCTTCCTCCACAACACGGTTGCCAAATTCAGTGACATACACAGACTGACTGAAGCTTCTATCCCCATGGAAACATGGCCTGATGATATAGTAATGTGGAGGTATGTATTATTGTCTCCTTTTAACAGAAAATAACTTGGGGCTCAAGGAATTTAAGAAAGCTGGCCAAGTTTAAAGCCTACTTAGTGTGGAGTTAGAGTAAAAAAAAATTGCAGTTCAAGCCCTTTGCATCCCAGTGGCTTTTCTCAGTGTGTAGTCTGACAGCCACTTGCAGCAGAATCACCTAGGCCATTTGATTAAATATTGCCATTCCTGAGCCGCATCCCAGATATAGTGAATCAGAATCTCTGAGAGCTTAGGGCCTGGGAATCTGCACTGTAAGCAAATTCCATAGATGATTTTTACCCACTGAATTTTGAGGACTTCCCTACCTATAGTGGCTTTCTTATTAAGTCAGTCGGTCAACAAAATAGAATACTTAACAAGTCCTTTACTACTGAATTGTCATGCCTGTTGGCTGGCTTTCCTGGTTCAGGAAATTATAACCAAAATTTTCAGGCACTTAATCCATTAAAAAAAATGGTGCTTCTGACTTCAGTGTAAATATTCAAAACAGGGCACTTTTGCAATTGGCTAAGAGCCCCAAAAACACATAGCACCAAAACAGAAGTTGCACAAACTTAGGATATGGAACTATTAGCGAAGGAAATGAAGTAAGAAAACAGATGTAACAATGAGACTATAGCAGAGCTCTGTATTACAATAAGAAATATTGTATCAAGGTTCCAATGAAGAAGTCTTTAAAAGTATTTCTAGGCTAATAATCAGCTAACAAGTTTTTCTCTTTTGTCTGTGGTTTGGTTTAGGTCTATCTTCTACCCTGGATTCTTGGAAGTTCCTATATATTGATTTTCTGGAAATGAATGAAAGAAAAACAATCTCTTGTTCATTCTTTACTTTTATTGGCAATTGCCACCCTCTGAGCTCCTCAATTTGGTACTTATTTGACATCTTATTCATTCATCTATTCAGCAGTTGATTTTAAGCATCAGACATTGCTCAATGCTACGTTCTTGCCCTTAAAGATGTCATAGTCTACTGAGGGAAAATCATAAATAATTAAAAT
Source organism: Madoqua kirkii (assembly GCA_006408675.1). NCBI lineage: Eukaryota > Metazoa > Chordata > Mammalia > Artiodactyla > Bovidae > Madoqua > Madoqua kirkii. The sequence goes on from SJYC01066816.1 coordinate 29,234, forward strand.
CAAAAATTGAAAATGCTAAACAAAAAAGTGTCTCTCTGCCTGTCAGAACTGATATTTTAAAAAGGCTGGAAAGAGGAATAAAGGTAAATGATTTAGAGTACTAGACTGCTTGTTTAAGAATTTTGTCTCTATTACTTACTTCCCATATTCCCTTAATCTCTTTGTTCCTCAGCTGCTTCATCTGCACAATGGAAGAAATGTGTTAACCTCATAGGGTTGTTTGTCATGAAATTAAATGAGCTGATATATGTTGTGCTTAGAATAGTTCTAAGTATGTAATTAAATATAAATGTTAGTAACTACTGTTGCTGTTATTACAAAAAGGTTCAAGAAAGACTTATTATATTCCCTACTCAAAGACTCATATGATCAACAGCCCAGAGGCACGTGAAGGACAGTGATATCCAAGCAGTGACAAGATGTTCTGTGTGTGAACTTCAAGTCTGCATTGGGTGTGCGTGAGAGCCGTGTGTACATGGTTGCATGCATGGGAGCTGAGTGTGGTGTGGTGGTAAGGGGCAGGAACTTGTACCATTGGACCATTATGTTAGGAAACAGGATTGGGACCTGATGAGCAAGGGCCTGAGTGGCATCTGGAGAGGCTGTATCTCACAGTGGATGCACAGCCTCAAGTCCGGAACCAGAGGACCTGGTGTGAATCTCAGCTCTCCCACTCAGTGGACAAGTGGGCTCAGCCAGTTACTCTCTGAGCTTCACTTCCCTAATCTGTAAAATGAAGATACTCTTAGAGCATCTCTCACATTTGTTGGTGAGGAGTTAAGTGCATTAATATTTGTAAAGTGCAGAGAACTCTCTGTCTTACATATTATGGGATTTATATGTTAGTCATAATTATTAAGAGTTTGGCTCTTATAGGCACAAAAAAGAAATCTACAGCTATATTTAAATAGGTGATAATGTGATCAGAATTCTTATGCCCCCAAATTAATGGAACCATAATAAATATGCAAATAAACATAAATAAATAAAATGGTTATTTTCCTTAAGTGGGAGAGAAAATAAACCTTTAAGCCTGAATCCTTGTAGGGGTCAGGACAGAATGTGTACTCCCCAGATCACCCAGCCTAGGATTTGGGGTCTGCAGTGAAGTCTATTGAGGCTGCACAGAGAGCACTGCCAGACCCAGGACAAGGAAGGCGGCAACATTACGTTCCTCTCCCTTGGCTCCAGCGACTTAGCATGAGGGGCAGTTCTGGAAAGCATGCAAAGAAAAAGCAGAGGCTCCCCAACTGCACTCGGTGGCAAGAAAGCCAGACAGGGAGGAACAGTGAGGGAAACAAGGACGTTTAACTGAGAGGGGAGCTTGGGAGGCAAGCCTCGTGCTCGAATATGATGGTCACTCTAAATATAGGAAGGGATGCCACCCAAAAGAGGCAGTAGAGCAGTTCTGTTTGGCTTCAGGGGATAGGAAATAAACCAACAGATGAAAATTATAGAGATATAGATTTCCACCCAGTTTTTAAAAGGTAGCAATTCGGTCAGCTTTTATTGATCACTGTTAATGTTGCAGAAACTGACCTCATGCTCTCTCTAAATTATCTCAATTAATATCATAACAACCCCATGAGTTATGTGCTGTCGTTACCACATTTTACAGATCTGGGGAAGCAGAGAGCATTATTACATAACTTACTTAATGTCACATGGGAAATAAATGACAGAGATTGGAACTTCAGTTTTAGGAAACATGGAACATTGCCTTTGTACAAGTCATACAAGGGTAGAGTAAGATAACTTGGCAGACACCACACCTCCTTCTGCCTTCTCTTCTGCCATCACTGATAGCATCATTTCTTAAAAAAAAAAATTTATTTATTTATCTGGCTGCTGGGGGTCTTAGTTGTGGCACACGGGATCTTTGCTGTGGCACATGAAATCTTAGTTGCAGTATGTGGGATCTAGTTCCCTGAGCAGGGATTGAATCCGGCCCCCTGCATTGGGAGTATTGAGTCTCAGCCAGGGAAGTCCCCGGTATGTTATCTGGGGACTACAGTGAGGCTTTCCTTGTCTCCATTGTTCCTATTAGAGTTCCTTATGGTACGTTGTTCATTTCACTTTATAACATTAACCAAACTTTGTATAACTTGTTAGCTTCTTTTCACTGGACTCTAAGCCATCTTGTTCACCATCATATCCTAGTGCCTAGACTAGTGCCTGGCTCAGAACATAGATTTAGAAACTGTGTTAGACTTCTACACAGACACAGAACAGAAGATGTGTTTATCTGTCTACGTACCTACCTATCTCTATATTTCTCTTTTTCTCAAAGTTAGTAGCAACATACATTTATTACTCAGCTTCAGGGGGGAAAGAGAGAGGTTTGTTTGTTTGTTTGTTTTTAATAGAATTGGCTCACACAGTTGTAGGGGCTGGTAAGCTTAAAATTTGTAGGGCAGATTGGCAGGTTAAGACCCAATGAAGAGTTGATCTTGTAATCTAGATTTTGAAGGCGATCTGCAGGCAATGCTGCTGCTGCTGCTGCTGCTGAGTCACTTCAGTCGTGTCCAAGTCTGTGCGACCCCATAGACGGCAGCCCATCAGGCTCCACATCCCTGGGATTGTCCAGGCAAGAACACTGGAGTGGGTTTCCATTTCCTTCTCCAATGCATGAAAGTGAAAAGTGAAAGTGAAGTTGCTTAGTCGTGTCCGACTCTTCACGGCACCATGGACTGCAGCCTACCCGGCTCTTCCCTTCATGGGATTCTCCAGGTAAGAGTACTGGAGTGGGGTGCCATCGCCTTCTCCATAGCCCTTCTTTATTAGGGGACCTCTTTTAAGGCCTTCAACAGATTGGATAAGGCCTACTCATATTATGGAAGGCAATCTGCTTTACCCAACATCTATTAATTTTAAATAAATGAACAGTAAGGTACTCAATACTAGATATATTCACGTTAAGATGGTATGAGATGTAAACACTCTTCAAATATATGACTAAATTGCATTAATTTTAAGATTTCCATATTTTTAAACTTCATGAGTTGAAGAATGACATATCTCACTAGAGAATTTTTAGAAGGGGATACATTAATTTTAGCATGATTCCAATAGATGCCAAGCTATCCCCGTAACTTTTACATAGTGTATTTATTTTTACATATAAAATCCATATTAATCTAGATTTTTTTCCTTTGAATGAATGAATTATTCTCTAAGCAACACTTTATTGAGTAGCTACTTATATACAGGTGCTACTGTAAACAAAACAAACAATAATCCGTATCTTTGGAGAGTTTATATTGTAGTGAGAGTATAAGAAGAAAAACAGTTAAAAATAAGTAAACTATAGAGAATGTCAGATGATGGAAAAAAAGCAGAAAAGAAAATAAGAAGCTCTGGGGCTGAAGTGAGAGCAGGAGTGTCACTGCCCATAGGGAGTCAGAGGAGGCCTCTGTAGGAGGTAAAACTTGAACAACAGCCTAGAGGAACGGGAGCCAGAGTAAACCATGTGCACGCTGGGGACCCCAAGAAACATTTCCGGCAGAGGAAATAGCAAGGACAAAGGCTTGGAGATAATCTTGCCATGCTAGATCAAAAAAGACAAGGAGACCAATGTGCCTGAAGAGGGAAAGGGAGTGGATGACAAAGCTGGAAAAGTCACATGGGCTAGAGAGTATAGGGCTTATGGCATTACTGGGGGACAATGAGGGTTTTGAATCTAACTCAAGGAGAAATGGGAACTGCTGGAGGATCTTGAGCAGAAAAGGACGTGATTTGACTCACATTCTTCAAGGGCCACGCTGGCAGTGTGTGTGCGTGTGTGTGTGCATGTGCGTGTGTGTGTGTGTATTCTAGGTCTATCCAAGAAATGATTATATAAGTTTCCAACCCTTAGTTTTCTAGCATGATCACCCTCCCATTTTATAAGGTGTTCTTTCCATTTTGTTTGTTTTAAACAAGTTTACTGAGATATAATTGTCAGAAAGTAAATTGCACATATTTAAAGGGTAAAAATTAATACATTTTGACATGTATATATACCTGTGAAACCATCACTATATTCAAGATAGTGAGAGATCCATTACCCTAATAGTTTTTCATATAGTGTGTTTTTATTCAGCTAATTGCATCACCCCATTGGTGTTTTTAAAGGGGATGGGGTGGGTGGTATGGGAGTAAAGGTGGTGGCTATTCTGTATTCTTGGCAAGAATCTGGACACCATCTTACACAACTGTTATATGGGTCTCCTTCCTTCTTTGCTTACTTTAGGAATACCTAGAAGGATATTTATAGGGCCAGCTTCAACTATTCTAAAACTTTCACTGCATTTTGAAAGGTATGGCCTACAGTTCTGAGCAGAAAGAGAGAGTGACCCATATTTTATGTGGCAAATATTTCTTGCCAAGTTTGTTTAATGGAAGCACATCCAGTCTTTCCCAGTTATTTTGGTCATGTTATAGGGAAAGTAAGGTATTTGGTTTGGAGTTGCCTAGGTTTCTGAACAAATATAAGCCAATTAAAATGGATGAAAAGATGTGGTAGAAGGAGAAATTATTTCCTCCACTGAGGAATAAAGATATTCCAACTTCTGCATCATTACACTTGGCAATAGTTCCCCCTTGAAGCTAATTAAGAAATATGGGTGTGTTGTTTTTAACTTCCTTAATTCTACCTTTGATTCTTCTCCCACCTCACCCTCATCCCTAAGAGCAATATATTTTCTTACTAGGTGAGAGGAAATTCCTGAATAACTTAATAATGTACCTTGCCAACATTATCCACTGCACCTTGGAATTTCCTTCCACCCAATGCACTGCTCTCCAAGTCCTTTCTCACTCCAGTCAGATAATGCATCCTTCTCCTCTTTCTCTGCACTGACTCCTCAAAAGTCTCATGATGGTTATTATTAGCCAAATAGCCAAATAATGATTCATTTCCTGAAGTACAGATTTATCCACCCATCTATATATTCATTTGTAATTTTTTGTTCAATAATTATTTACTAAATATCTGCTATACTCAGTCAAAGCCCCAGCAGAAAATACTTGGAACATTCAAACTGGCTGATTTGAAAAATAGATGAATATAGAGAGGATGTACAGAAGCACAGTGAGTGTAGGGAGCCCAAGAGGGACTACTGTAATCGTGAATACAATAACTGCAAGGTTCATTACCACCCCTAAAGGGGCAAACGGAGAGTGTTACAAGAAGCTGAGACAGGGAAAAGGAGAGACTAACAAAACAGAAACCTTAGCCTCTGCCAAAGAATGCAGCCTACCTAGGGATGGGGAGAAGCCTAGGGAATAAGACTGACCTTACTGCCTCTCCTCGTAATCTCTTACCATGTTATCCTTGACAAAATTCATGCAGAAATGGGACAAAGGGAAGCCTATTAATACAATCATACAGGTTCAACCTTTGCAGTGACACAGTTTCATAGATAGTGGATATGAAAAGGCAAACAAAGGATATCCAGCTCTCCTGCTTTGTGACAATCAGTAAACATTGAACTGGTTACCAAGCAAATATAGTTAGGTATCCCGTAGGTACCACAAAGTCAACAGGTAGAAAATGAACTCTTTTATCCCCCAAAAGTTGTTCTCTGCCATTATCAATCTTGGTGCCACCATCTGCCGTCACCCAAATTAGAAATATTGGAAACTTGGGATTCATTCCATACTCTTCCTTTCTTTTACGTTCCTGCTCTTTCACATTTGGTTATGCACAAAAACTGCTATTTTGCCCCTAAAATATTCACAAATCCACATTCTCCTCTATATCCTACCATCACTGCCCCTGGTACAAGCCTTTGCGTCTTTTACCTGTTTTAGTGCACAAGCAACCTGCCACCCTAATTTGTTCACCACACTGCCAACACACTGATGTTTCTAAAAGATAAGTCTTCTTACTTGTTTCTTGTGTCTGTCTCACTAGAATATGTGCTCTAGCAGAGTAGCAATTACATCTCTTTTGTTTACTACTCTATTCTCAGCATGTATAAATGGCATCAGGTGGTACGCGAATACTTGCTGAATTTGAATATGCCATGTTATTTCTCTGCCTAAAACCTCAGTGACTCTCACTGCATATAGAATTATGTAATCATTATTAGTATAACAAGAAACATTTATTGAGTACAGTGACACAATTAATGGTCACAACTATGTTCTTGTTCAGTTGCTACGTCGTCTCCAACTCTTTGTGACCCCATGGACTACCTGTGTTTTGTACAGCAGAAATCTGAATTTTAATAAAGTCTGCCTTATCAATTACTTCTGTTAAAAAAATTTACTGGGTAAATTTTAAAGAATTTATTGGCTCTATTCAATAATTCAAGAATCAGACAGCATCCATTCTAGCAGATAGAAAGGAGCTCTCAAGTAGTTGTATAAAATAAAAGACTTTCATAGGCAAAAAGAGTAGGAACAAGGAAGTTATACTAAGGCAAACAGTAGATTATCCTTTTCTTTAGGGAATGGCAGAGGTCTATCAAACACATTACCTATTACTGATCAGGCAATTCCCTGATTCACTGGTTTAAGATTTCATTTCTGGTAGAGCTGAATTTTAAGTCTTGCTTTGGTGATGTGCAGTTTCACATCAGTTCAGTTCAGTCAGTCAGTCGTGTCCGACTCTTTGTGACCCCATGAATCGCAGCACTCCAGGCCTCCCTCTCCATCACCATCTCCCAGAGTTCACTCAGACTCATGTCCATCGAGTCAGTGATACCATCCAGCCATCTCATCCTTGGTCGTCTCCTTCTCCTCCTGCCCCCAATCCCTCCCAGCATCAGAGTCTTTTCCAATGAGTCAACTCTTAGCATGAGGTGGCCAAAGTACTGGAGTTTCAGCTTTAGCATCATTCCTTCCAAAGAAATCCCAGGGCTGATCTTCACATATGCTATACCAATTTGAGCCTACTTTCTTATTTTTAATAATTCTTTCATGAACCATGTCTTTGGTGTTGTGTATAAATACAGCTATTGAAATATATTTTAAAATACTAAAAAGGTGAAACTCTACTTAGGACAATATTGAATATGGAAATAATGATATAACTAAGAATACAATTATACAATACACATACCCACACACACACACACACACACACACACACACATACCCACATATGCCTGCTTGTACATGCTAATTTGTTTCAGTAGTGTCCAACACTTTGAGACCTTATGGACTATAGCCCTGCAGGCTCAGAGGAGGGATTTCCATGGGATTTCCCAGACAAGAATACTACAGTGGGTTGCCATTTCCTCCTCAGGGGATCTTCCCAAGCCAAGGATGGAACACACATCTCTGCATTGTCAGGTGGATTCCTTTTACCACTAGCACCATTTGGGAAGCCATACAAAAACCACATGATCATCTCCATAGATGAAGAAATAGCATCTAATAAAATGCAATATCCATTCATGATAAAAAAAAGAAGAAACACCTAACACTAAAGTGGGTGTCTAGAGGGAACATATCTTAACATTATAAAGGCCATTTACAGCAAACCCACAGCCAACATAATATGCCATGGTGAAAGCCTTCCTTCTAAATTCAGGAAAAGACAAGGATGCCCACTCTCAACATTTCTACTCAACACAGTATTGGAAGTCCTAGTGATAGAATCAGACAAGAAAAAGAAATAAAATGGTGGAAGGAAAGTTCCAAGTTGGAAGGAAAGAGATAAAATTAATACCTGATATGTTGTTGCTCAGTCACTCAGTCATAGCTAACTGTTTGCAGCCCCACAGACTCAGCACGCCAGGCTTCCCTGTCCACTACCTCCTGGAGATAGCTCAAACTCATGCCCTTTGAGTTGGTGATGCCATCTAACTGTCTTGTCCTCTGTCTTTCCCTTCTCCTCCTATCTTCAATCTTTCACAGCACCTGGGTCATTTCTAATGAGTCAACAGTTCACATCAGGTGGCCAAAGTATTGGAGCTTCAGCTTTAGCATCAGTCCTTTCAATGAATATTAAAGACTGATTTCCTTTATATTGACTGGTTGGATCTCCTTGCAGTCCAAGGTACTCTCAAGAGTATTCTCCAATGCCACAGTTCAAAAGCATCAATTCTTCAGCACTCAGCCTTCTTTATGGCCCAAATCTCACATCCATACATGACTACTGGAAAAACCATAGCTTTGACTAGACAGATCTTTGTTGGCAAATAATGTCTCTGCTTTTTAATATACTGTCTAGGTTTATCATAACTTTCCTTCCAAGGAGCAAGCATCTTAGTTTCGTGGCTGCAGTTACCATTCCAGAGATTTTGGAGCTCAAGAAAATAAAGTCTGTCACTGCTTATATTGTTTCCCCATCTGTTTGCCATGAAGTGATGGGAATGGATGCTATGATCTTCATTTTTTGATTGCTGAGTTTTAAGCCAGCTTTTTTGCTCTCCTCTTTCACTTTCATCAAGAGGCTATTTAGTTCCTTTTCACTTTCTGCCATAAGTATGGTGCCATCTGAATATCTGAGGTTTTGATATTCCTCCTGGCAATCTTGATTACAGCTTGTGTTTCATCCAGCCTAGCATTTCTCATGATGTTCTCTGCATATACGTTAAATAAGCAGAGTGCAATGTACAGTCTTGACAAATTTCTTTCCCAATTTGGAACCAATATGTTGTTCCATGTTTGGTTCTAACTGTTGCTTCTTGACCTGCATACAGATTTCTCAGGAGGCAGGTCAGGTGGTCTGGTATTCCCAACTCTTTAAGAATGTTCCATACCTTGTTGTCGTCCACACAGTCAAAGGGTTTACTGTAGTCAGTGAAGCAGAGTATATGTTTTTCTAGAATTCTCTTGCTTTTTCTATGATCCAACAGATGTTGGCAATTTGATCTCTGGTTCCTCTGGCTTTTCTAAATCCAGCTTGAACATCTGGAAGTTCTTGGTTCACATACTTATGAAGTTTAGCTTGGGGGATTTTGAGCATTACTTTGCTAGTGTGTGAGATGAGTACAGTTTTGCAGTAGTGTGAGCATTCTTTCCACTGCCTTTTTTGCGGATTAGAAGGAAAACTGACTTTTTCCAGTCTTGTGGCCACTATTGAGTTTTCCAAATGTGCTGGCATATTGAGTACAGCACTTCAACAGCATCATCTTTCAGGATTTGAAATAGCTCAACTGGAATTCCATCACCTCCACTAGCTTTGTTTGTAGCGATGCTTCCTAAGGCCCAGTTGACTGCCCATTCCAGAATGTCAAACATCTGGTAGGACAAATGCAATAACATTCTCTTCTTCAAATTATCTTGGCTATCTTCCTCTTCTAATCTCCCTTTTGGATCTTATGGTTATCTTGCCATATTTAAATTTTTTGAAAAGCTATAACATTTTTAATCAATATCATAATATATTTACA
>SJYC01066818.1:0-20505 GCA_006408675.1 Madoqua kirkii
CTGGCTTGGAGACTTACCCTCAACTAACTTACAGTCGTAAGGCTACAAAGAGAGAAAAATAATTGTGTTGCCTTGTAGTAAAGCTTATAACAGAGCATTTATGAAGAGATCAAGGAGAAAAGAACTAAAGTGATTTTGAGATCTGTGTCCATGGTTCTGTTCTGAGAACTTCTTATGAACATCGAGTTCTGTTGGGCTCTGGGTCTTAGCAAATGGCACATCTTTTTCAAAGGCTAAATTAACAATTGTTTGAAAGGGCATTTTGTATGTTAAATCCATAGCAGTAAGTTTAAGCCAAAATCTGTTTTTAAAAGTTGTTTACAATGAGTGGAATATTAAAAATTTGATAATTGCCATTAACTGGAATCTTTGATAAGAAAAAAAAAATATTAGGTCAAATATGTAGACATTCTGTCCCTCCTCCTTGAACTGTGGTTTTCCACCTACTTTTCCCTACTCTGCCAGTGCTTCAGCTGATCTCTGCCCACTCATTCCTGATGTCTAAATTTAGGTGTAACCTTTTCTAGTCCTTGTGGGCTTTTAATAGTCTATTTGGCTATCTTCAAAGATGTCTGCTCTGAAAATAATTGTAATCAAGCCTACCACATACAGTTATTTAGACTTTGTACTACACATTGTACTTTATATGAATATCAACCCCCAAAAGTGTGAAACATACAACCTACACAGCTGTACCAGGTGTCCCTGAATTAAATCAGAGAAATTTCCTTTTCTTTCAAGTGTTTCTTATTTTATTAAACTATTTAAAAAAAGTATTTGTTGAGATTTAACAACACATAGTTAATTTACAATATTGTGTTTGTTTGAAGTGTACCACAAAATGATTCAGTTATACATATATACATATGTTCTTTTTCAAATTAACTTCCATTATTGTTTATTACAAGATATTGAGTACAGTTCCCTGTGCCTCATGGTAGGTCCTTAATAGTTATCTACTTAAATATAGTAGAATGTACATATTCATCTCATATTCTTAATTTATCCCCTGCCCCACTGGCACCATCTCCTTTGATAACCATAAGTTTGTTTTCTATATTTGTGAGTTTATTTTTGTTTTGTAAATAAGTTCATTTATATCATTTTTAGGTTCCACATGTAAATTATATCATGAGATATTTGCCTTTTTCTGACTTACTTAACTTAATATCACAATCTCTAGGTACATCCACATTGCTGCAAATGGCATTATTTTGTTCTTTCTGTGGCTCAGTAATATTCCACTGTGTATAAATTACACATATTCTTTATCCATTCATCTGTTGATGAACATTTAGGTTGCTTCCATGTCTTGGCTATTGAAAATAGTACTATGAATGACTGGGTATCTTTTCAAATTAGGGTTTTCTTTAAGTATATTCCCAAGAGTGGGATTGCACAGTCATAAGGCAACTCTATTTTTATTTTTTAAAATACTTAAAATCTACATTGTAAGAAATAAATTCACACAACATAAACAAAGTACATCTCTCTCATTCTCTACTTTTCTGAGCTCCTCCCGAGATAATCACTATTAACTAATTCTTATTTTTCTTTCCCCTGTGTACAGTCTTAAATTTTAGTAATAATTAACCCTTGAAATAGCCCCACTTTCATGTCATTTGCAAATTCTGTTGCCTCTACTTGGAACATTCTTTCTTTCCCTTCCTTTCTGGTAAATTCCATTTTATCCATTTTGTCATTTAATTTCACTAAAGGCAACCTTAGCCACACAAGTTAATTATTTAATCCCTATCAGATCAGTCTTCTGACTCCAAACACACCTATATGCCTTCCACATTTCTTATATCTCAAACACTTAAAACTTAACATTCACAATCAAATCTGTGATCTTTCCTTGCAAGCTTTATCTTTCTTTTGTACTCCCTAGCTCAGTAATTCACTACCATTCATCCAGTTAAACAAGTCAGAAACCTAGAAGTCATCTCAGACACTTTCTTCTTCCTTACCCTCCCATCCTGTCCACCTTCCAAGTTTGGTCAGTATTACATTTTCCCTTTCTTCTCAACCAACTTATTTTTCTTTCTATTTAAACCACCACCACCAATCTCGCTACCATTGTTTCCTATTTGAAATATTGTTATAAATTTTTACTCATACACTTATATCCAATATCTTACTCTGATCCATTCTGCACACTAGAGTCTGAAAGATCTTCTGGAAATGAAAATTCAATATGTCATCTTCCTTCTTAAAAAAAACCTTTGCATATCCTTTCATTGTTTGCAGCACAGCTTAGAACACCCTGTGTGGTCTGGTCCCTTCCAAACTTCATAAACACATTTTCCCAACACTTACTGTTCGGTTCACTTAAGTCGCTCAGTTGTGCCCAGCTCTTTGGGACCCCATGGACTGCAGCATGCCAGGTTCCCCTGTCCGTCACCAACTCCCAAAACTTGGTCAAATTCATGTCCATAGAGTTGGTGATGCAATCCAACCATCTCATCCTCTGTCGTCCCATTCTCCCCCTGCCTTCAATCTTTCCCAGTAGCAGAGTCTTTTCCAATGAGTCACCTCTTCACATCAGGTAGCCAAAGTATTGGAGTTTCAGCTTCAGCATTAGACCTTCCAATAAGTATTTAGGACTGATTTTCTTTAGAACTGACTGGTTGGATCTCCTTGCAGTCCAAGGGACTCGCAAGAGTCTTCTCCAACACTACAATTCAAAAGCATCAATTCTTCGGCTCTCAGCTTTCTTCATAGTCCAACTCTCACATCCATACATGACTACTGGAAAAACCATAGCTTTGAGTAGATGGACCTTTGTGGGCAAAGTAATGTCTCTGTTTTTTGATATGCTGTCTAGGTTGGTCTTAGTTTTTCTTCCAAGGAGGAAACATCTTTTAATTTCATGGCTGTAGTCACCATCTGCAGTGATTTTGGAGCACTCTCCTTCAAAAACCAAGTCTCTCCATGTTTCTATTGTATCCCCATCTATTTGCCATGAAGTGACAGGACCAGATGCCATGATCTTAGTTTTATGAAGTTTTATTTTCTTTTTAAGCCAACATTTTCGCTCTCCTCTTTCACTTCTGTAAAGAGGCTCTTCCATTCTTCTTTGCTTTCTGCCATAATGGGGGTGTCATCTGCATCTCTGAGGTTATTGATATTTCTCCCAGCGATCTTGATTCCAGCTTGTGATTCGTCTAACCTGGAATTTTGCATGATGTACTTACTATGCATATTGGTTAAATAAAGAGGGTGACATTATATAGACTTGGCATACTCCTTTCCTGATTTGGAACCAGTCTGTTGTTCCATGCCCAGTTCTAACTTTTCCTTCTTGACCTCCATGCAGATTTCTCATGAGGCAGGTCAGGTAGTCTGGTATTCCCATCTCTTTAAGAACTTTCCACAGTTTGTTGTGATCCACACAGTTAAAGGCTTTGGCGTAGTCAGTAAAGCAGAAGTAGATGTTTTTCTGCAACTCTCTTACTTTCTTGATGATCCAATGGATGTTGACAATTTGATTTCTGGTTCCTCTGCCTTTTCTAAACCCAGCTTGAACACCTGGAAGTTCGTGGTTCATATACTGTTGAAGCCTGGCTTGGAGATTTTTAAGCATTACTTCGCTAGCGTGTGAGATGAGTGCAGTTGTGCAGTAGTTTGAACATTCTTTGGCATTGCCTTTCTTTGAGATTGGAATGAAAACTGACCAAAAAAGAAAAAGGATGAGGATGTCCACACTTACTGTTTCCACCTTCTCATTTTAGCTACTCTGTTCCTCTTTCAGATTACTGCTTATTAAAATCATATACTGTAGTATTAGTCTTGGTTACGGTTCTCAATGAAGTGATAAGCAAGACTTTCTCTCTTTCATCCAGGTATTCACACTTTGCCTCCTCAGAATTTCATTCCATTCCAGTCATGCAATACATCAGTGTTGGTATTGGAGATGGCCCAGTCTAAAAAACTTCATGGAACATGTGCCTGATGACCCAATTGGCTAAAGCATAATTAAACAGAGAAGTAAATGTTATGCAGCATGGCTGTGAAAATAACATTCAGTTCTTTCTCCCTAAGGAGGGAGGCCTTTTGTAAGCCTAGTGGAACAATATCTGTTTTGGTCTGGTCTTCAGCTCATTAATACTTCATTCAAATTGTTCAGATCTCTTTCTAAGTCTTTCTCCCATTGTGGGCCCCAGACAACCTCATTCTGAGGTACTGATTATTTGCAGCAGGGCTCTTCATACTATTTACACAAAATTCTAAACTTTTGCTCATGCTGTTCCTTAGCACTTACTTTAAATACTGAAGTTTCTTTAAGAAATTGATGAGGAAACTTCACTTGCTTCCAAGACACTGACAGGTGATAGGTAGAGAGTTACTAATTATGAGTCTTGAGTCTGAATATAGGATCCAGAAGCTCCTTTTTTTTTTTTTTTTTGTAGTCTATGTACTCAGCCCAAGTGTCTCATTATTTTTCTCTTAGGGTTTAGTATGTGGTTGTTTCCCTCTCTGTCCCCCTCCCCCCACCCCGCCAAAAAAAATTTTTATATGGCAGGAAAATGTATTTTAAGATTTCTTGAGTTAAAAAGGTAAATTTCTGGCTGAAGTCCAAGATTAAAACACACTCTCTCATGGGGGAGATACCTGGGCAACATTATATTTCCCATGCAGCATCATTAAACCTCCTCCTTGCTGCCCTAGTTCTCAATTTTATTGTTTAACCAGTTCATGCTGACAGACTTGTGGGTTGCAGGTCTGCCTGACTGCCAAGTGCACATTATTCCATCATGGTACATTCCATTATATTCTCCAGGAGGAAGTGTTTTAAGTGATGCCAAATGAGAAATTACTGCTTACATTTCTACCTGAATCTTCCATTACTTTAAGGATTAATTTTCCCTCCAGTTAGCAATCACCATCCCACAGTTTCTGCCTTTCCAGATCTTATGAAATTTTCAAGATCAAATTTCTTTCTTTTGGCTAATAGGCACTCCTTGCTGTTTTAAAGTTTCATCAATTTTGAAGTTTATTTTTAAGTTATTTTGTTCGGAAGAGTAGTTAGTGTCACTTGATGACAACTCTGTAATTATCTAGCTTCTTGGATGTTTCTTTGTTTCAGGAGTGTCAATAATTTCTTTTTATTTAAATTGTTAATAATCTAACAAATTAGTAATGATTTTCCCTGAGGGAAGAAACTAGATCTTTCTTCTATTGCATACTCAGGAAACAGCCAAAAACCTGGGCACAAAATTGTCACTTTATAAACAGTTATTGCTTGTTCTAACTACAAGTAAAAAATACCCATCAAATCATAGCCCTAATGGGGTGCTGCAGTCTATGAGGGAGCAAAGAGTCAGACATGACTTAGCAACTGAACAACAACAAAACATGCAAAGTGATGAAGCTAGAAGATGGCAGAGTGGTTTGTGATAAGCAGTATAGTAGTACAGTATAAACTGTACTGAGTTGTTAAAAACATGTATTTTGGGGTCATACAGACCCAAGCTCAAATCCTGGCTAAGCCACTGGATAATTATATGACCTGAGTAACTTAATCACATCTCTAAGCTTTTGTCTTCTCATCTGTAGAATATAGGATAATAACATCTATCTTATGGAGTTGTTATGAAAACTGAGCAAGATAATGCATGAAAGTGTAAAGCATAATATCTAATTCATACTAACATATGTCTTATGTTACTTATCATCAGTATCAATATTAGTACTTATCATGTATGGATGTGCGAGCTGGATCATAAAAAAGGCTGAGCACTGAAGAATAGGTGCTTTGAACTGTGGTGCTAGAGAAGACTCTTGAGAGTTCCTTGGGCTGCAAAGAGATCAAATGAGTCAGCCCTAAAAGAAATCGACCTTGAATATTCATTGGGAGGGCTTATACTGAAGCTGAAGCTCCAATACTTTGGCCATTTAATGCAAAGAGTTGACTCACTGGAAAAGACCCTGTTGTTGGGAATGATTGAGGGCAGGAGGAAAAGGAGGCAGCAGAGGATGAGATGGTTGGATGGCATCATCAACCCACTGGGCATGAATCTGAGCAAATTCCGGGAGATAATAGAGAATAGAGCCTGACATGCTGCAGTCCATGGGGTCACAAAGAGTCAGACATGACTTAGCGACTGAACAACAACAAAATGTCAATTTTGAAAGAGCAATACCTTTGCATCTGCCTCTTATTCTGACAACTATTGATTATGTGGCCTGTGTCAGGTAAGGTCTTTTGAGATGCAGATGAGAAGACAGGATATACAAGAGTCTTATTGAGAGAATTATTATGAAGGATAAAAGAGGGAATAGGAGAGGGTAGGTGATATAGGCTTAATAACTTTGACAGGAGAATAGGAATGAAGGAGCATCAGATAGAATCTCTGACTGCAGTTCTGAGTATAGCCAGGTCAATGCAGAGTCTCAGAGCAAAAGCTGGAGGAATTCCACTTGGGCCAGGAGCAGACTGGCTTTAGTGCCACTGCTGTGCTCAGTCATGGCCTGGGAGCAGCCTGGGTGAAGTGTGGCATTGGCACGAATGTTAAAGTAGCTCTGAAGATGCTGAAACAGCATCATCTACACCACGTGAAGCAGATTTTCTTAGAAGATGTGAGCAATGTACCTCCATACCAACCACGTGGTCTTAGACTCATGATTCTACCTAATAAAAATCTCACTTTGTCATCTGTGACATGAGAAACAAAATCTCTATGGAGATTGTGCAAGATTTCACTTAGATGATTTACATGGAGTGTCTGGAACGTAGTCAAGTGTAGAGAAAATGTCCATTCCTTTCCTTACCCCCTAGTTTCATCTTCTGTCTGTAACCTCTCATCGCTTAAAGATAGATTCCCAATCTTTTCTGAATACCTCCAGTATGAAGTTTTCACCTAATAGCTAAACATCTTAAAATCTTCAGCTTTTGAGGCTTCCCTGGTAGTCCACTGCTTAGGAATCTGTCCTGAAATGCAAGGGGCACCAGTTGAATCCTTGGTCCAGGAAGATCCCACATGCGGTGGGATAGCTGAGCCCATGTGCCACCATAATGAGCCTGTGCTCTGGAGCCTGTGAGTCTCAGCTTCTGAAGCCACCACACACTAGAGTCCAGCTCTGCAGCAAGAGAAGGCAACACACACTGAGAAGCCCTTACACCACAACTAGAGTAGCAACTTTTTGCTGCAACTAGAAAGCACACACACAGCAACAAACCCAGCACAGCTGTAAATAAACAAATATTAAAAACATTTTAAAACATCTTCAGTTTTGCTTTGGTCATTCAATCTTTTGGTCAAGCATACTAGAATTGAATTATTCATATAACGGCTCTGGCCATCCTATTCCTTTATCTAGATATAAACAGTTTCAAAAAAAAATAAGAAACAGAGAAATGAAAAGCAATTCATATTTTGGCATTAGATTTCTTTTTCCTTGAGGGAATAAAGCCTGCTTCTTTTTGAGATTAAATATTTTATGAGAATGCTATGTTTTGAATACTTTGTCCCATTCAAGTCTTTGGGGCACATTCAAAAAATAAAACTGTTTAGGTCAGAGAATATGAGTTGAGGGGAAAGATCACTATCTTGAGCCTTTTGGAGTTCTTAGAAAGAAACTCTTCTGAATTCTAGCCCACCGATAGACTACACAAAGGGGAAGAGGTTGAAATAATTACATATTACATAGAGAAATTGAAAAACAAAACATCAATAAGAGGATTATAATTTTACAGAAGAATTTTTTACAAGCTATGGCAAGCAGAGATAGTTTTAAATGATTCTTCCTAGACAGTCTTAAAATTACTATTGAGAGAAACAGATTTTGCTTTTGCTGATGCTGAATTTATTAATATAACCATGTGATAAGGGTGTTGTGTAGCCTCAAAATTTTTTCATGGAGAAGCTTTCCCTCTCCCTACTCCCAACACCACCAGTTTAAATTGGTTATTTTCCAATTTCACAATGTTTTATGGTTATTTTGGGGTGCTTTGACAAATAAACAAAAGAGATAGTTTAATCTTATTCTCTTGAGAAAGTTTCTCAATAAAGGATCTTTGTTCTATGGTTGGCGTAGCAAGGCCAATCTCATCCATACCAATTTATTCTGGATATTTATTTATTTGAATTAAGTATTGTTAGATCTATTCTATGAGACAGAAGAGACAGCACTCAGGTTCCTCTGATGGCCTGTTGAAACTCTAAGAGGTCAGATTTGCTGCTAAAGGTTTTCTAAAGTTCCTTGCCACTTACAGAAAAAAGACAGATTATTTGGGTGAAGTTTTTTTTTCTATTTAGAAAATAACCTTTTACAAAATGTCACTGAAGTGAAGAGAAGTGAAATGAAGTCACTCAGTCATGTCTGACTCTTTGCAACCCTGTGGACTGTAGCCTGCCAGTCTCCTCCATCCATGGGATTCTCCAGGCAAGAGTACTGTAGTGGGTTGCCATTTCCTTCTGCAGGGGATCTTCCCAACCCAGGGATCGAACCCAGGCCTCCCACATTGGAGGTAGATGCTTTAACCTCTGAGCCACCAGGGAAGCTGTCACTACTTCGCAACATATTTCAAGATATTAACAAATGCAAAAACAATGTAAGAAACACACATGTATCCAAAACCTAGACTTGCCAGATCTTAACATTTTGCTATGACTGCATCAAATCTTTTAAGAATGCTGAAGAATTGATGCTTTTGAACTGTGGTGTTGGAGAAGACTCTTGAGAGTCCCTTAGACAGCAAGGAGATCCAACCAGTCCATTCTAGAGGACATCAGTCCTGAATATTCATTGGAAGAACTGATGCTGAAGCTGAAACTCCAATACTTAGGGCAACTAATGGGAAGAACTGACTCATTGGAAAACACCTTGATGCTGGAAATGATTGAAGGTGGGAGAAGAAAGGGACGACAGAGGATGAGATGGTTGGATGGCATCACTGACTCAATGGACATGAGTTTGAGTAAGCTCCGGGAATTGGTAATGGACAGGGAAGCCTGGCATGCTGCAGTCCTTGGGGTCACAAAGAGTTGGGCACGACTGAGCGACTGAACTGAACTGAGAGTTGTAGGCTCCTGTGATACC
This sequence comes from Madoqua kirkii, assembly GCA_006408675.1. Taxonomy (NCBI): domain Eukaryota; kingdom Metazoa; phylum Chordata; class Mammalia; order Artiodactyla; family Bovidae; genus Madoqua; species Madoqua kirkii. The sequence goes on from SJYC01066818.1 coordinate 9,046, forward strand.
CTCCTTTATCTCACTCCCTTTCTGCTCTGCCCAGAGGTAACCTATCTCCAGATTTTCTTTTTCTTGTCACTTAAAATTTTTATAATTTTTTTAAATTTTATTTTTACTTTATTTTACTTTACAATACTGTATTAGTTTTGCCTAAAACACTTTTTTTGTTCATTTTAAGAATTGCTTTTAAATCAAACTATCACCCTTCATTTTATTTACTTATATTTTTTCACTTTTAGATAGTTTTTATTTGTAATTTTTAAACACAGAAAAAAAATTTGGAATAATGACACAATAAAATCTTATGTAGACTCTACCTTGAGTCAACAATTATTAGCAAATTGCCACATTAAAAATCTTTCTCAGTATATATACACACATATAAACATTTTATTGCTAATACTTGATTTCCAGTAGATGCTTTATAATACTTTATTCTTTTATATACCTGTCTCTTATACACATCTGGCTTAATAACTTTGACAGGAGAATAGGAATGAAGGAGCATCAGATAGAATCTCTGACTGCAGTTCTGAGTATAGCCAGGTCAATGCAGAGTCTCAGAGCAAAAGCTGGAGGAATTCCACTTGGGCCAGGAGCAGACTGGCTTTAGTGCCACTGCTGTGCTCAGTCATGGCCTGGGAGCAGCCTGGGTGAAGTGTGGCATTGGCACGAATGTTAAAGTAGCTCTCTAATTGATGTGGTTCATGAGCCTTTGCCATACAGTGATATGAATCAGCCATAGGTGTTGAAGTATAGTTGATTTATAATTTATATTAGCTTCATGAGTTTTTTAGATTAGTCTAGTTAAATTAATCAGTTTAGCTAATTAACTAATTCAATAACTAACTTAGTTAATTAGTTTTTTTAGATTAGTTAAGCTTCATTAGTTTTTTAGAAAAAAATCTTCTAAACTTATGCAATTGTGGATATTTACCTTCTATCACTTTTAGGGTCACAAGAAGTGGAAAACATTAGTAAAATGTACTGGCAAAGGTATTCCTAAAATTTCTATGATTCAGAGTTGACTTTTCAACTTATCTTGTTCTGATTTGGATGTACATCATTCCTGAACATGTGTTTATATATCTGCTATATATAAAATATATCCAAAAATAGCTCATGGCATTTTCCTTGTTCTAAAACGAATAATCTAAATGTTATATGCTATGTATCCAAATGAAATTTATGTTTGCATGTGGTGTGAGAGATACATTTTTATTTTTCTTTCCAAATAATCTTCCAACCTTTCTTCCCATGTAGGATATAACACATTCTATCATCTTTATCAATTTGTTCAAACTGTTAGATTTTACCAAAGCTTTGTCTGCATCTATTGAGGTTATCAGGTTTTAAATTTTCTTGTTGGATCAGTTGTGATAGTTTCATTGTTCTAGGAAGTCCATTATTCTAAGTTTTCAAATTATTTAGTAAGGCTTCACACTTAAGGTGATATTTGTGCAAAGTCCTAAGAGCGATATCTGAGGGGGAAGGTATCCAACTTGCAACTTGCAACAGTAGTGTTAGTGTTAGTAATGTTAGTAGTGTTAGTAGTGTTAGTAGTGTTAGTAATCCACCTTGCAACAGTAGTGTTAGCTGCTCAGTTGTGTCCGACTCTGCAACCCCATGGGCTGCAGCACACCAGGCTTCTCTCTGCCCATGGAATTCTCCAGGCAAGTAACTGGCGTGGGTAGCCATCCTCTTCTTCAGGGATCTTCCCGACCCAGGCATACACCTTACTGAGTTTAAAAGTACTTATTTCATAATTAGCTTCTATTATCTGAGGTTTGGGGAGGTCTATTTGTATTGTGTTTTGGTCTTTCACCTCTCTCTAATGATTGTTCCTTTACAGGCATGTAATTTTTCTCTTTGTGAACTTTTCTTCAGTGGGGCTTTAGCTTGAAAAATAATTTATATCTGTTTTTGATGGTGTGTCTGGCCAGAATGATTTTGCACCTGCTTCTTCCTGGAGCTACCAAAATAACACATGTCTGGAATCCCTGTTCTGTTAATTTCTCAGCTTGCAGTTTTCCAAATCACTCATGTAACATTTATTCAGATTCCAAACTCAAATGCAGCCAGAACTTTGGGAACAAATCATCAGAGATGACAGTTTTGTTTTCATGTCCAGCCTGACAAACAGATTTTATTTGTGCATTCTTGTAATAACAGACAGATAATTTTAAGCACTGTACTTTATTTTCATAGCCTTTGGATGGCTCTTTCTTGGGAGGTTAGATATCAGCCATCTCTCTCCATCACTCTGGGACTAATGTCTCATTCATTGTCCTCTTAGGTACATGAAAGTCAAGATTTTTGCTTGTCCCAGGATCAGTTCGTGAGCTAGCAGTTTTCACTAGCTTTGCTAGTGAAGTTTGCAGAGTTTGTTTTTTGGTTCCTATGGATTTTCCTTTCTAGTTGACTCAGCTGTGCATATAAAGGAGGATTGTTGTATTTTTCAGAGGTGTCTAATGTGATATATTGATAAAAATGGATACTGAACTGTCTGGCTTTTCATAATCTGTTGCTAACATTTTTCTAGTTTCATATTCCATTTGTCACCCACAGTAGCTTCATAAGTTGACAAAGATGATAAATTATTACCTTGATTCTTCTATTTCTCCTCTTGGATTTTTTTTCCGTTGTTAATCTCTTATATTCATATTTGCCCCATATATTATGGCCCTGCTTAAATGTCACTTTTTTCAGGATTCCTTCCCTTATTTACCAAAGAAAGTGATATTATCTCTCATGGTGTCTTTTCCATATTTGTTATCTATTGGCTCCCACATCTAGTGTGTCCATTATTATGCTCTTACTTTTCTCCAACTCTACCCCACTCCCAGCATTAATCTGGAAACTTTTGATCCAAGACAAGGTCTATGGGTCAGTCATTTTGTCTGTATCCCAGATGTAGTACTATGCCTTTTAGAGTCTGAGAACTTATTAAAAACAAACAACAACAACAAAACTGAACTGAAGCAGAATTTCAAATAGAAACTGAAATGTGAACATAATATAAAATATGGGGTTGTATATATCTAGGGGATGCTTAGGTATCTATAAATGGATTCCAATCTTAAAAGCTAATAATAATAGTAGTAGTAGTCTAAATGGTTAAACCTTTTGTGTTTCAGGTACTCTGCTGCTGCTACTGCCGCTGCAGCTAAGTCACTTCAATTGTGTCCAACTCTGTGGGACCCCATAGACGGCAGCCCACCAGGCTCCCCCGTCCCTGGGATTCTCCAGGCAAGAACACTGGAGTGGGTTGCCATTTCCTTCTCCAATCAGGCACTCTGCTAGTGCTTCACTTAAATCATGTCTAATTCTCATGACAATTCTGAAAATCAGCAGAGGTTAAGGTAGTTGCTCAAGATCAGAGAGGTAGGAAAAGGCAGAGCCAAGATTTGGATCTAGGTCTATCTGACTTCTAAAGATGACAGAAAGCAAACCTACACAAAGGCCAAAATAGAAAAGTAGATGTTTTATTGAAGATAAAATGTTGTTCACTCCATGTGTGTGATTGGAAACTGTGGACTAAGGTAGATGGGGGTAGGCATGATGCACTCATGTGAAGGCTCAGTGCCAGCATCATCTTTGCTAGAAAGGGCTGACTTCTCCTCCCTGGTTAGTTTCCTCCTACTAGACTTGCACAGTCCACTCTGTATTTACCTTAATTGTTGTACTTTTATCACTTAATTTTAAAAGTCTATTTATGGGATTGTCTTTCCACTAGGCACTGACTGACTTGAAAACAGGAAATGTATTTCTTTTTTGCTCTGCTTTTCCATTTTAGTCCCATAAGATAAGTGCTTTTATCCAAAATTTTACCTATAATATGCTCAGCTTGGTGATTCACCATGCAAAGTAGTGACTAAACATTCTAAGAAGTTCTACAGAAAGGATATTTGTTTGGCCTTAATTAAAGTAGCATTTCCCAATCTTACTCGACCATAGGATCTTTTTCCTCAGAGCACTGTTGACATCTTTTACATCTGATGTTCCAGAAAATAAACCTTAGAAAAATAGTGTTCTTACATGATTTTCTTTCATTTTTTTAAAGTAGACCATTTTTTTAGTCTTTATGGATTTTGTTACAGTATTACTCCTATTTTCATGTTTTGGACTTTTTGGTTATGAGGCATACAGGATCTAAGCTCCCTGACCAGGGACTGCACCCACACTACCTGCACTGGAAAGCAAAGTCTTAATCACTGGACTATCAGGGAAGTCCCTCCATGACTTTCTTGAATATCCTTTTCTCTTCATTTTTGGGGTGATAGGTATATAGTGATAATGATAAGTGAATAATGAAATTCACTAATTTTATAATATAAAAGGGATTGTCCTCCTCCTAACTGCTTAAAAATAAAAATTAGTAGCAAGAGGTAAACTCAGAGTTGTTAAAGAAAACTGCTGTCTTGGCACAAGAATGTACTTGTCATTTCTGATTTGAAGTAGACACACCTCTGGGTTTCGGTAGGCAGAATCCCTAAACCCAAACTTGTTCTTTGCTTTGATTTCTCCTCCAGAATGTGATTCTGTTCCTTCAAGGGCATGGGCTTCTTTGTCCACACTTTCTGTGGAAGCACATAAATCCAAAGAGAAGCTATAGTATTTAGAAATAGAAAATACAGGAGAAAGAGTTCAATAGTTTTCTTACTGCTAATGGCAGCCAAGGGCTGAGCCCTGTGTGTCATAAATGATAGGGCAGTCCAGAGGAAAAAATCCTTTGGAGGCAGTTTTTATCCCCTTTTAAATTTTTTTGGTTTTAAAGAGTGGAATCTTTCAGTAGCAGAAGCAGTTGCAATCAAATGCACCTGGTTTTTTTTTTTTTAATATTTCACAGCTCCTCAGGGAAAACAGAAAATGAAGATGACCTGGGAAAGAAGAGGGATAGGGTTGCCAAGTCCCTGGCAGCACTCTTTTCCAGAAGATGTACCACGCAGAGGTGCTTTTCTTTTTATAACCATTTTGGTGTCTTTTGCCACAAGAAATGACTCTTGAAAAGTTCCTTTTTCCACAGCCATAAAGGCTTCTGCTATGACCCTCAGGAAAACACTCATAAAATACACTCATGTGAGGAATTCAGTGTTATTTTTCTCATGGGCCCCAGCACACTATGTACACAGGTACAGGCCAATATTTAATACCAAGACATTTGGAAGCAGTGCACCTCAAGATTTTCAGTGCTGAGTGTAATTATAAAACACTTATGGAAGCAGAGTTAGAAAGATGTTTTTATTCCTCAAAGTTGTTGTTTTTGTATTATGACTATGCATGGTAAGGAGGTAGACTCCAAAATCAAAAATAAAAGTCGATTAAAATTATTTCTGATGACATTTTGATAAGGGAATCATAGAACAATTGAAGATCTTTCAGACTCAGCATTCTGTATTTTATTCTACTAAATTTTCATGGCACTGCTATAAAGATACTTACTATTCTCATTTCACAAGTGAGGAAAATACAGCTTGGAGATTAAGAGGTCACAGAGTAACAGAATAGTGGAGCCAACCTTTGAAACCAAATCTTCAAGATCTCCAAGAAGTAAAGGGAAAAGTTGGAGTTGTGGGGCAGTTTTAGGTCAAGTTATCTATGTGAGGCAACATTTATAAAGACCTGAAGGGTGTGATCTGAGAGTCTGCGGGCAAAGCCATCACCAAAGGACACGTGCACAGGGAACGTGGAAAGGTGAGGCCCTTAATGCAGGCCGCCAACCTCATCAGGCTAGTTGGCAAGGGGCAAAGTGGCCCAGAAAGAAATTGGGGAATTGCACTGGGTCTGGACAGCACAGGCATGCTCAGAGGGTCTGGTTTTATTTTAAGGCTGAGCAGGAAGCCCTGGTGGGGATTTGGACTAGCTCGTTCCAGCAGAAGCACAGACCAGAGGGGAGATGCAGCCTGTCCATTAAATGGATAGAATTTGGTAACATTTTAGATGTCGGGGCTGAAGGAGAGGCAGGGCTCAAGGACAATAGCTGAGTCTCTAACTTGGGTAAATATTGGATGATGGCCCATTCCCTGAACTAGAGAAGAATGGGGAAAGACAGGGAATTTCATAGCAGGAATCAAGAGTTCTGTTTGGGGCACTGACTTAGCCAGTGTTCTGATAAATAAAGCAGAAACTGGTAGATATTTGGCTCAAAGAGGAATTTGTTGCTGGGAAATGGTCACAGAGGTCAGAGTTGCATTGTAACTCTCATGGCCCTAGGCACTGTTGGTTTCATGGGCCCCTTCCTCCACTCAGTTTGAGTTTTCCTCCTGTTTTTAAAAAATAAAACATTTCTGGGGCCCTAAACTCTTACAGACCTGAGGCACTGTGCCTGCTGTGACTAATGGGTAAGTCAGCTCTGACAAAATGTATACAATTGCGCTCATTTTGCTGCTAGTAACGTTATGCTAAAATGCTTCAAGCTAGGCTTCAACAGTACGTGCACAGAAAACTTTCAGATGTACAAGCTAAGTTTAGAAAAAGCAGAGGAACCAGAGATCAAATTTCCAACATTAATTGGATCGTACAGAAAGTAAGTTAATTCAAGAAAAATGTCTAGTTCTGCATCACTGGCTATGCTAAAGCCTTTGACTGTGTGGATCACAACAAACTATGAAAAATTCTTAAAGAGTTGGGAATACCAGACCACCTTATCTGTCTCTTGAGAAATTTGTAGAGGTTCAAGAAGCAACAGTTAGAACCTTACATGGAACAACATAAGATTTTGGCTGGTTCAAAATTGGGAAAGGCATATGACAAGGCTATATATTGTCACACTGTTTATTTGACATACATGCAGAGTACATCATATGAAATGCCAGTCTAGGTGAGTTACAAGCTGGAATCAAGATTGCTGAGAGAAATACCAACAACCTCAGATATGACAATAATACCACTCTAATGGCATAAAGTGAAGAGGAGCTAAAACTTTTGATGAGCATGAAAGAAGAGAGTGAAAAAGCTGGCTTGAGACTCAATATTTTAAAAAACTAAGATCATGGCATTCAGTCTCATCACTTCCTAGCAAATATATGGAGAAAAAATGAGAACAGTGACAGATTTTATCTTCTTGGGCTCCAAAATTATTACAGATTGTGACTATAGCCATGAAATTAAAAGATGCTTCCTCCTTGGAAGGAAAGTTACAACAAACTTAGTATATTAAAAAGATAGACATCATTTTGCCAACAAAAGTCCCTGTGATCAAAACCACGGTTTTTCCAGTAATCATGTATTGATGTGAGAGGTGGACCCTAAAGAAGGTTGAGTGCCAAAGAATTGATATCTTTGAACTGTAGTGCTGGGGAATATTCTTGAGAGTCCCTTGGACTGCAAGGAAATCAAACCAGCAAATCCTAAAGGAAATCAACCTTGAATATTCATTGGGAGGACTGATGCTGAAGCTCCAATACTTTGGCCACCTGATGCGAAGAGCTGATTCATTGGAAAAGACCCTGATGTGCTGGGAAAGATTGAAGGCAAAAGAAGAAGAGGGTGGCAGAGAATAAGATGGTTAGATAGCATCACTGACTCAACGGACGTGAATTTGAGCAAACTCCGGGAGATAGTGAAGGACAGGGAAGCCTGGCATGCTGCAAGTCTATGGGGTCACAAAGAGTCAGTCATGACTTAGCGAGTAAACCACAACAACAACAAACTTTTATGGACCTGAGGCACTGTGCCTGCTGTGACTAATGGGTAAGTCAGCTCTGACAAAGGTGTTGAAAGTACAGGAAAGCAAAATGGGGGATGAACCATCACACAGAGGTCAGGAAGTGCTGCCACCAGGGAGCAGGGCTCAGGAGCAACACATAGCCATTAGGTGTGGGACCCAGCACCTCCTGCTGCCAGGCTCCTTCTAATGCTGTGGCCACCTTACTGCTGATACTGCTGAAACTGCCATCACAGAAACTGCTGGAATCATGGCAGCTGCCACTGAGCAGAAAACACCAGGCTTACCATTGCTGGAAATACTGCCATTATCTCTCATTTTGGGGTTTTATTTCCCCCCCTTTCTTACCTCCATGTAATATTTGGCAGAACCTGACATGGTCAGCAGATTTGGGAGTCTGGAGGTTGTCATTTGTAGGATTCCAGTCCTAGCAGGTGAAACTCAGAGAGCAAATGTGGGGTTAGTAATCAACCAATGACTACCTGGCACGTGTATGTTAAGTTTGAGATGTCTGTGAAACATGCTAATGGAAATATTGAGTGAGGTCACTCTTAAGGCAACGTGAAGAAAGAAGAATTGGTCAACTAAGAATGAAACAGAGTAGGACCTTGTGGGGGTCCTGAGTGGGAAAGCCTTTCTATGTTTCCTGTATCTTGTTTGTAGTAAATAGGCTTCAGCCTCCATGAACATCCATGAGTTCCAAAGGGCAGATTCTAACAGTTACTAATGAGAGAAAGAGAATTCAGAGACAAGAAAGGAGCACTCAAGAAATATAATAAAAGTGCACCCTTGGGACAGGATCCTTTGTCTGGCAAAGCAATAAAGCTATTCTTTTCTTGTCGTTGTTTAGTCACTAAGTCATGTCCAGCTCTTTGTCACCCCATGGACTGCCGCTCACCAAGCTTTCCTGTCCTACATTATTTCCTGGAGTTTTCTCAAAATCATGTCCACTGAGTCGGAAATGCTATCTAACCGTCTCATCCTCTGCCACCCTCTTCTCCTTTTCCCTTCAATCTTTATTTTCTGCTTCATTGAAAACATTGTCTCTGAAATCCAAATTGGCAGCTGTGCACAGAGGTTGAGTTTCTGGCATCAAGATCACCAAAGGTTTTTTTTTTTTTTTTTTAATCAGATTAAAGATGACAAAGTGGCAAAGGAAATTAAGAAGTCAGAGAGAAAAAGCAGGCACCTGTGGAAGTTAGATGGTGTATGGTCAGCGGTGTTAAATCCTGCTGAAAGACTGAATAAGACAAAAACATAAAGGTGCCATTGGATCTCACATCGTGGACCCCACTGATAACTTTGACAAAGGTCACTTCAATCAAGTGCTATGCATAGAAGCCAAAATGGCTTCACATTCTCTGATTTATTTTTTGAAAAACCCTGTGATGCGTGGATTATTACCATATATAAATGGAATAAATTTGGAATAAAAATGGAATTGAGTTGGAATGAAATTTCCAACTCAAGTTTCTGATAAGTCCAGTTTCCTTTCTACTATCTCAAAAATTCTTACAATAATCAAGGTCTTTCCTTTACAAGCAACGACTTGCAAAATAAAAGGGTTCCAATTATTTCTTGCAGAAGTTCTGGCCACATGCAACTGGGTCCACATGGAATTGCAAATTAAAAAAATATATACTTAGATACAAAATTCCACAGCCTGTAGGATTTCTCATTGAGAGGCACTTTGAGTGTGTACAGATGGAAACCAGGAGTAGGTATGGTCTTCCCATTACCACCTCCCCCAACACTTATTTTATCATTCTTCCCTTAAAGAGCAGAGAAGATTTTGTATTCTGATCCCTTTATTTTAAGGAAGCAGCAGGGAACTTTAGATCATAACTGTCAGCTAAAAATTCCAAGGAAGCTGTCTGCATGCGAGTCAGGCTCAGAAGATGAAAGGTCAAGTAATAACTGGTGAGGTGATAGGAACTGCAAAAGAGGAAAATGAAAATCTATTGAAAAATGAGGAGTTACTGTGGAAGGCTAACTAGCTGAGAAAGACCCCAGGAGAACATTTCCAGCTGATTCCAGAAAGTCCATGGAGTCATGGCCTGGAATGAGTGGCATCCACTGAAATATTAAGATGGAGAGGAAGATTTTAGGAAGAATGAAGTTTTGTCATCTTGAGGCTTTAAATTATTTGGAGAAAACCAGGTACATTCCTTATGCCAGTTCCTAGATTTCTCTCTCACCTGGATTTTTGCAATAATCTCCTAATTTGTCTCCCCACCTTTGGTACACCTCCCCATAATGACTCTCTCCACAACAACTAAGGTGATCTTCCAAAAGCACACATCTAACCACTTCTTTAAACTCTGCAGTGCTTCCCATTGCTCTCAGGATAAAATAAAAATTCCTTAACATAGTCTCCTCCTTTTACCTTGTCCACCCCTCTCCCAGCACACACACACCCTCCTCTAATATTCCAACTGCAATATAATATCCTATTGGTTGTGTTTCTCTGGAGAACCTTGACAAATATAGGGTCTTTAAATCTTGTTATCATCAGATCTTATAGAATTGAAAAGAGTCTGAAGGAACTAGTCTAATTTACATACTGTATACAAGAAAGTATAATAGAAGCAGCACAGAGTTCTGGAGTCAGATTGCTTATTTTGTATCCTAACTCCATCTCTTACTTTGAAGAAATTACTAACCATTCTGCACATCAGTTTTTCTCATCTGAAAACCATGATACTGGTGGTGCCAATCTCAAGTTCAATGTGATTTTGAAATGACCTAATATGTGTCCAACCCCTCTGTTAATGGTCTATTAAGAATTTTATCAAAGTCTCACTTTGTTTGATATATATCTATATCTATCCACATTTATCAATCCACCCATCCACACATAAATATATACCATATACTTGAGCAGATTATATTTAGAAGTTTAATTAAGATGACATTATTTAATAATATTTTGTAACAGTTACATGAGAGTGCCAATGTCCTTCCTGTCCCTTCTCCTTTCATGCTGCTTATGATAGATGGAGACAAGGAGTGTCTTTTTCTCTTCACTTAGTACTTAAGCAGTTTCTCTGCTTGAAGGAGCTGAGGCATACCCAGCGGGAACACTGGCTCTGTGACAAAGACTGTACTTGGGTATCACAGCCCAAGCTGAATAGCGCAACTTTGTCTTCTAGGAAGCAGAATAATCAATTTCATGATATAGATAAGGATTAGTCATCCCTAAACTTGTGCCTTAGGCTTGAGCAGTGTCAGGAATGCAGCCATCCTCTGAGGAAGAAGCAGAGCACTTTCCTCGGCTAGCTGTCTGAGACCCACAGTGCAGCCCCTAGCCAACCGCCCCCGCTGGGGCCCCTGGCCTACAGTCTGTCAGCTCTTGGCATTTGCCCCGGCCTGTGGCTTAGAGCTGGCACCTGGGTAATTAAGGATGCACGCCTGCAGATGCACTTCCTAGAGGAACAGAGCTATTGCTGTAAGTGTTTCAAGTGGCCTAAAGTGCTCCTCCATAGCTAAGGTGGGCACACTCTGGTTGTGTGCCTGGACAGATTCCGCTGCTCACACTGTGTCTCCTAGGATGTCTGGTGTTTCGCACTGAGCACCTAAAGTAAGCCTGACACACACACACACACACAGACACAAACAGTTGACACAAGTACACACGTGTACACACACGCATGCAACACACAGAGACACAAATGCAAACAGGTGTTTCAGAGACTGAAGAACCAGTGGTTCGCATGAAATGCATAGATTTCTTTATTTCTCACAGGAAAATGTTCATTCTGATCTTCAGATATGAAATATAGAGAAGTCCAACTTTCATGAAG
>SJYC01066823.1:0-15250 GCA_006408675.1 Madoqua kirkii
TAGAATGATGCTAAACTTTCTGCTCCATCTCGATTCTCATACATTCACTAGCGTACGTCTTCTAGCAGACATAGGAACTACAGTAGGCTACTTTCCTTCTAGAACAGACATGATGCCAGACTTACTCACCCACCCCCATTGCCCTCTGTGTGTCTCCTCTTTCACTGGTTGTCATTTTTATTTGTATCTGCCTTCACAGTCTGCCTCCATTTCCTGGCCATGACCCACTGGATCAGTTATGGAATTTCAGAGTACTCAGATGGGCCATGATCTAGTATTTCCAGCAAAATGTGCCTTTTTGAGCTTTTGGAACACTATGAGAGCTAGAAATATGTTCCAGTTTCTAGCACTGCAAGGTGGGCCTCATTACCCCATTCTTAATGGAAATGGGGGCTTAGGGGACGCTGAAGTACCTGGTTCAAAGATGCACAGCTAGCAAGTAGCAGATCCAGAACTGGAGGTCCAAGTGGTTTGAGGTGAAATCCTATGCTATTTTCCAAGTACGTGCTTCTTGCACAGATAGTGAACTAGGTCACTTTGTTCTATGTACTTACACAATTCAGTAGTAAAAACAACATATCATATTAGGTGGGGTGGTAAAAATTCCTTTCTGTACTACTGTATCCATTCCTAAACTCTCTGGAATAAAGTAAACTCTGACTTCTCATAATCAAATAGCCGAAAACATCCCCTTACACTATGGAGGCAGCGTGAAAGAGAAAAGGCTTAAGAATCAGACCAGACAAATCGTAGTGTACTAGCTTGATGACCTTGAGCAAGTTATTAACTCTCTGGAGGCATTTTCTTATGTAGAAAGTGAGAATGTATTTCACTGAGTATTGGGGAACGAAAACCATATTTTAAACACCTAGGCAAATCAACAGACATTAACTCACCATCTCTTTTATTCCCTCAATGCCTATCTCCTTCTTCTGCCAATAAAGAATGTTTTCAAAGAAGGAACTTATTTTGCTCATAAAATTCTACCTCTTTCAATTATAGTCTTCCAAAGAAGACTGAATTTGGCTTTGTTTTGGTGTTAACACCTTCATATAAAACAGCATCTATTGGGAAGTGTTGGGATCAAATGAAAGATCAGTCTAATTCCTTTCTGTAGTTTCATTATTCAAGAAAGGCTAGAACCCACTAGCTGCCAAAGCCATGAGTAAAGCATAATTTCAAAAACTGAGCCATCTTACCACATAAAGAGCAATACAATTCTAACCTCAGAGTTATCCAACCTCAGATGGAGAGAAATGAAATAAAAATATGAGTTATATAAGTGAGGAGCCCAGAGCCAGTTTGCAATATTTTCCAGGAATTTCTTTATAAAAGCCATGGAAAAAATGGAATAGTTATTTTGGCCTTAACAGTGTGTGTGGCAGAGCACCTCACAAAGTTTTCTGATTAGTTTTCACTGCTATTTTATTATACAATCTGTGTTGTATAAAATTTTCAAGGTCAATTAAATTCAGAAGGTCCCTATTACATGATCTCAAGCAATATTCCACTCAGGGAGAGCCTCTCATCCTCAGTGAACAGGGCTGAATATTTACCCTTGCTTGAAGGAAGAAAAATAGTGGGAGGGAAGATAAGATTAGCCATAAATGGTTATGAAACAGTGTACTTCATAGGGTATTACTAATATTAAATGAGGCTATAGTACTTTTTATTCACCCAAATGTTACTTTCTTTGAGAAAACTGGCATTGAATTTAGCTCTAATAATATTTTTCTAGGTTTTACTCCTTTGTAAGTTCTTTATCCTCTGCCTCTCAGCTAGTCAATGTCCGTGATGGGATTTCAGCCTACACTCTTCTATGACTCTTCTTGACAAGCTATGCATATATTGATTCGGTCTCTAACTCTTCATTGGTAATTCTTAAGTCTCTAGCTGAAGTTCACAACACTATCGAGCATAAGAAACCATAGATATGATTTCTAAATATCTTCACTTGACTTGAAAGAGAAAACTTAAAAATTAAGTCCAAAATTGAACTCATCATACTTAACTTTGAATTTCTCTTTCTTCTTGACAATTAGTCAAAAGTATAATAAACCCTAGTGTTTACTTAGGGGTTTTCAATTCAGATTCTAGAGTCAAAGCAAAAGTCTAAACCATAATTAAAGGGAATAAGAATTCCCCCAATGTATCTGCCACTAGCAAATACTCAGAATCTGATTCATTTATAGCAACATTATTTTATTAAAAAATTTTTTTGAAAAGTATAACTGATATGCAAATTATATCAGGAACATATCTGCTTTGCTCCTTAAAATGACTTGAAATTTGTGAAAAAATAAATACAAAAAATTAGTTTTCAAGTATCGGCCAATAGGTAGCCCAAGACTGAGAGAAGGGAAGCAAACAAGATAAGTCCTTTGCCCAGTCTAATGCTGAAGAGCAGTCTAGAGTTGCAGAGTAGTCCAGAGAACACTCAAATAGATCAGAGTTTGACAGGCAAAATTTGCTAGAGTTTGAAAGATGCAGTATCAGATTGTAGGGAACTCCAGAGATCTGCAGAGGGTTCCTTCAAATTTCTGGCTGAGGACTATTCTATGCTTGCATCAAAGAAAATGATCTGAAGTCAAGCAAGAGCCATATAGAGGGCTGAAAGAGCGTGTGTCAACTAACTAGAGTTAAGTAAAATATAATAGTTAGGACATCAGGTCAAGTTCTCAGAAAGAGGATCATCTTAATAGTGGCACTAAGTTAGCTTTAGACATAAATATGCTCTGGACATGCTTTTAAAAATCTTGAAATTCCAAATAACTTAGCCACATGCCAAAACAAAACACCTTGCACTATATAAAAGAATATAGCAAAACTCAGCACAGTGTGTAAAATCACAATGTCTAGCACCCAATGCAAAATTAACACATATTCAGAGGAGCAGAATAATATAAAAAGTAACCAGGAGAAAAATTAATAGAAACAGACCCTTGTGTGATGAAATTAGCAGACAAATATGTTAAAGCATATGTTCATATATTTATGAAGACACAAAAAAACATAAGGAGGATGCAAAGGAAAATGCAAGAGATAAAAATGAGACTTACATGAAACATATAGAAATAAGAAAAACAATAGCTAAAATGAAAAATAGATGGATTATATCTTGAAGAAAAAAAATTAACTGTAGATCTAACAGTAAAAACTGTCAAAACTGAAACACATAGAGAATAGGAAGCAGAGCATCAGGACAGACCAAAGGAAATATTCTTCAAAATGAAATACATTGTCTAAAAAAACTCAAGACCAGCAAAGCAGTATGAAATTCACATACAAGCAGATCGGCACTGTAAGACTTGTTAAAGGAAATTCTTTAGGCAGAAGAAAATGCTACCACTTGGAGATTCAGATCTAAACAAAGGAATGACCCGCCGCCATAATGGTAAATATATATTTTCTCATTGTTAATATCTTTAAAACAATTAACTTAAAACAATAGTAACAATGCTGAATTATAGAACATAGATAGAAGTAAAATTAATAAAATAGAAGAGGGAAACCGAAGTATGCTGTTGTACAGTTCTTACACAGTACATAAGGTGGCATAATATTAATTAAAGGTGGACTGTAATAAATTAGAGAAAGATTTTGTAAACCCTAAAATAACCGTCAAAAAATTTAAGGAAAAGAGATTAAGCCAATAGTGAGGAAGGAGAAAACACTAAAACTATTCATTCCCAAAGAAAGCAGGAAAGAGGATAGAAAGGGATAAAGAATGGAAAGAACAACTAGAAAACAAATTGCAAGATGGCCATTTAAGCCCACCAAGTTAATTACATTAAATTTAGATGCCCAAAATACCCCAGTTAAAAGAGGGTGATTTTCAGACTGACTACAGGAAATCCATTTTAATATATATACATTGATGTCTAAAAGTTCAGTTTAGTTCAGTCATGTCTGACTCTTTGTGACCCCATGAACTGAAACATGCCAGGCTTCCCTGTCCATCACCAACTCCTGGAGCTTGCTCAAAGTCATGTCCATAGAGTCAGTGATGGCATCCAACCAGCTCAGCCCTTATTGTCCTCTTGTCTTCTTGCCTTCAATCTTTCCCAGAATCAGGGTCTTTTCCAATGAATCAGTTTTTCCCACCAGGTGGCCAAAATATGGGAGATTCAGCTTCAGCATCAGTCCTTCCAATGAATATTGAGGACTGATTTACTTTTGGATAGACTTAGTTGAATCTCCTTGCAGTCCAAGGGACTCTCAAGAGTCTTCTCCAACACCACAATTCAAAAGCATCACTTCTTTGGTGCTCAGCTTTCTTTATGGTCCAGCCCTCACATCCATACATGACTACCGGAAAAACCATAGCTTTGAAATAGACAGACCTTTGTTGTTGTCTAAAAGTAGAACTTTGCTAAAAGTATACCATGTTTACATCAAACAAAGAAATATTGGAATGATTATATTAATATTAGGCCAAGTAGATTTCAGAAGAAAGAATATTACTAGAGTTAGATGGAATATTTTATAAAGTGATTAAAAATGTTACTTCATCAAGAAGATATACCAATCTGAAAAAAAAAATATATATATGCATATAAGAACAGAGTTTCAAGATAATATGAAGCAAAACCAAGCAAAATTGAAAGTAGAAATAGAAACATCCACTACTACAGTTGGGTATTTCAAAACTTCACTCTCAGCAACAAGTAGAACAAGAATGATAGAAAAATACCAAGATGTAAAAATCTTTAACAACACTCTCAGCCCACTTATTTATAAATAAATAAAATTTATTGGTCATTCCACTCCAAAAGCAGAACACAAATTTTGCAATAAGATAGATCACAGTCTGGGATACATATCAGGTCTCAATAAACTTACTCATACATAATTGATTTGACCACAAGAAATTTAAACTAGAAATGGATGTCAAGAAGATATCTGAAAATTTTCCAAATATTTGGAAACTAAATAATATACTTCTAAATAGGTCATTAATAAAAAAAGAAATAAAGGAAATTAGAAATTATTTTGAACTGAATGAAAATGAAAACACAATATATCAATACTTGTGGAATACAGATAAAGCAGTTCTTAGTGGGAAATTTACAGCACTAAATGCTTATGTTACAAAATAAAGTTCTTAAAATGATCTAAGATGCTATTTAGGTCTTTCCTGGTAGCTCAACTGATTAAGAATATACCTGCAATGCTGGAGGCCTGAGTTGGGAAGGCCTGGTTGAATCTTGGGTTGGGAAGATTCTCTGGAGAAGGAAAGGGCTACGCACTCCAGTATTCTGGCCTGGAGAATTCCATGGATTGTATAGTCCATGGGGTTGTAAAGAATTGGACATGGCTGAATGACTTTCACTTCACTTCAAGATGCTATTTAAGAAACTAGGGGAAAAACAAATTTATGTACAATTAAATATATTCATTTTTAATGTACAGTTTAGTAAGTTGTGATAAATGCATGCTATCTATATGACCATAATCACCACCAAAGCATCTTTGTGCTCTCTGAAGTTAGACTATTCCTACCACCACTGTCACTGATACAAGCTCAGGGTGACAACTGATCTGCTGTTCGTCATTGTAGATTATTTTTGCTTATTGTAGAATTCCATATAAATGGATTAACGCATTATACAACTCTTGTGTCTCTGGCTTCTTTTTCTCAGTGGGTTTTTTTGAGATTTAGCTATTCAATTTTATGTATCAATGAATTTTTTTTCCCTTTTATTGCATTCCATTATATGAGTAACACAATTTGATTATCTATCTGTTGATGAGCACTTATACTGTTTCCATTGACTATTATGGGTAAAATTGCTATGAATACTTGTAT
Organism: Madoqua kirkii; assembly: GCA_006408675.1. Lineage (NCBI taxonomy): Eukaryota > Metazoa > Chordata > Mammalia > Artiodactyla > Bovidae > Madoqua > Madoqua kirkii. The sequence goes on from SJYC01066823.1 coordinate 5,810, forward strand.
AAAAATGAGTTTGGGACTCACCCAAAATTTCACATTTTCTTGGCTTCTTCTTCCCTAACCTGCTCCACCATTCCTTAACTGATGCCTCAGGGATATTTTATTAATCACTTGCACCAGAATTCTTGGCTCAGAATCTGTGCCGAAAAGAATTCAATCTAAAACATCACCTGAAGCAAGTACTCTCAATATAATGCTTGTACTTAAGATTTTCCCAGAAATCCCTCATTGCCTTCAGACTGATAGCCAAAGTCAAGTCTTAGTACAGCTTAAGCAGGAAATTGCAGTCCCTGCTCCAAGAGGAAACATCTTTCTCCTAACATTCACAGAACCATAGGGTATATGTAAGAATAGATCTTGAGGGTGGGATCTAAGGAGGCAGAATACAAGACTAGGTAGGCAAGAATCTTTTGACTTGAGATTCAACATTCTTGCAAGTATATCTGTAACTAGTTCTAATTCAAGATCTTGGATTTTAAAGGACGATACTGAGATGGAAATTAAAGAAAATGATCAGAAAGTAAGAGAAGTAAGAATATTAAAATGGATTTATTAGGTGAGAATAGAAATTCTACTATCTGTGTTCCTTATAAGGATCAAGAGGATATTCAGTTTATCAAGGCAACATATACTATGCTATTATGTTATTTATTCTACATAAAATGCTATTGGCATCTTTGAGAAATTTAGTGATTATTGACCAGAGTGGGTAGGGGAGATACTGCTGGAAGTGTAGAGGCCAGAAAATAATATTCAGCCATCAGAGATAAGGTGGACATAATTCCCCAAATGGGGAGCAACCTTTGAGTGGCAATTAAGATGCCTTGGCTTGCAGGGCTCTGTGGCAATAGCTAATATATCATGAAATTTCTAGGGGTGAAGTAGGTGGACAACACTATCTCTTAAAGTTTGCTCAGATTCATGTCCATTGAGTTTGTGATGCTATCTAGCCATCTCATTCTCTGTTCCCTCTTCTCTTTTTGCCTCCCATCTTTCCCAGTATCAGGGTCTTTTCCAATGAGTTGGCTCTTCAGATTGGTGGCCAAAGTATTGGAGCTTCAGCATCAGTCCTTCTAATGAATATTCAGTGTTGATTTCCTTTAGGTTAGACTGGTTTGATTTCTCCTTGAAGTCCAAGGGACTGCCAAGAGCCTTCACAATACCCACTCAAGACCCACTTGATAACATATCTATTCGTTGTCTTTCTCTGCTTTATTCCCCAGTGTGAAAGAGCTGTTACATAAGACTCTATTGCTTCCATTTCCTACCAAGTTACTCAAATTTAAGCCAAAGCTCAAGCTCTGAATTCTAGGAAGTTCTGATTAAGCAAGGAGGATGCAAAATTATTATTATTTCAAGATGATTACTATCTATCCAGAAAGTCAAAGAGACATAGCAATAACTGCAATGAAACTCTAGGACTAGGATTCAATGCATTGATTCATGATAACAATGCACAAAAATTAATAACTGTTCTATATGTCACTAATAATAAAAATTGAGTAAAAAGAGAATATACTCAACCAAAGGAAGACAAATGACTATATTCTGGGCTATAAAAGACATGAATTATTGGGAAAACATGCCATTTTCTAATATGGAAAGCTTAATGTTATACATATGCCAGTTCTCCACAAATTAATCTGTAAATTTAATAAAATCTTAATTAAAATTTTAATTCTTTAACAGCTTAATTTCAAAAGATATTTTTAAAAAATAAACTCATGAAAACAGCCTGGAATACTTTTAGAAAGACTAATAAGAGATAAATAACCCTGATAGACAAGTCTGATATAAAGCTATAGTTTAAAAATTGTCCATTACAGCTGTAGACAGTTCAGGAACCCAGTCCAAGTAGAAACAGATATAATATATGTTAAAAGTGGCATAACATATCAGAGGGGATTCTTGGATAGTTTTTAATAATAATAGCACAATTGACTAGTCACTTGGGAAAAAATATAGCCCCCATCACCATTTATATAAAAATAACTTCCAGATGTAACAACAGCATCTTAATTTGTTTTGTGTTCTGCCATAACTTTATTTTGGCATTTTCTTTTTTTTTTTTAACATTAAGGACTGCTTGTATATAATGTTATCCAACTTGTTTTCTTCATTTATTGATATTTACCTCTGGGTAGTGGAGTGAGACTGAGTTTCAGAGTGATAATAAAAAGGAGTTTATCATAAATTAGTTAGTTCATTCAACAAGCAATTATTGAGTGCCTGACGTGTACTGGGCACTGTTCTCAGGGATACAGTGAACAATAACTCTGCCCTCCTGATGCTGCATTCTAGTGGGGAGGAGAGAGACAAAATACATAAGTAAATACACACATGTGCTAAATGGTGAAAAATGCTACGGAGGAAACTAAAGCAGAAAACAGGATAAGGGGGCAGGTTTCACTGAGAAAGAGACATTTAAGTAAAGACATGGGAGAGGTGGGGGAGAGAGCTAGGTGCATTGGAACTATATGCTCAGGCAGAGGAAACAGTGAGCAAAAAGATCTTAGGAGGGAGAGAGCTTGGCATTTTCACTACCCTGGAGTGGGTGCTGTTCCTTTGCATTGTTTGCAGAGAGAGTAGTAGGAAATGAGATCAGGAAGATGAGGCCTTGCATACAGGGTCTTCAAGATGTCTGAGGATGTGGTAGCTGCTCTGAATTAAAGAGAAAATTGTTGGAAGGTTTTAGACGAAAGACAGGCACGATCTAACTTATTTTTTCTTAATAGCATTATTATGTGGTTGCTATGGCGAGAATTTTGCAATAAGAAGCTCATGATCTGAGCCAAGTCAGTTCTCAGTCTTATTTATGCTGACTGTATTCTCCATCTTTGGCTGCAAAGAATAAATCTGATATGAGTATTGACCATCTGGTGATGTCCATACGTAGAGTCGTCTCCTGTATTGTTGAAACAGGGTGTGGGCTATGACCAGTGCATTCTCTTGTAAACCTTTACCCTGCTTCATTTTGTATCCAAGGCCAAACCTGACTGCTATTTGTATTCCAAGGCCATACCTGATTCCAGGTATCTCTTGACTTCCTATTTTTGCATTCTAGTCCCCTGTGATGAAAAGGCATCTTTTTTGATGTTAGATCTAGAAGGTCTTGTAGGTCATCATAGAACCATTTAATTTCATCTTTTTGGGGATTAGTGGTTGGGGCATAGACTTGCATTACTGTGATGTTGAATGTCTCAAAGAAAGGCCAAAGAATACTCAAAGAAAGAAAGAAAAAAAAAGAATGTGAAGTCACTCAGTTGTGTCCAACTCTTTGTGACCCCATGGACTGTAGCCTACCAGGCTCCTCCATCCATGGGATTCTCCAGGCAAGAATACTGGAGTGGGTTGCCACTTCCTTCTCCAGGGGATCTTCCCAACCCAGGGATTGAACCCAGGTTTCCTTCATTGCAGGCAGACTCTTTAACCTCTGAGCCACCAGGGAAGCCAAGAATACTCAAACTACTGCACATTAGCACTCATCTCACATGCTAGTAAAGTAATGCTCAAAATTCTCCAAGCCAGGCTTCAGCAATACATGAACCATGAAATTTCAGATGTCCAAGCTGGTTTTAGAAAAGGCAAAGGAACCAGAGATCAAATTGCCAACATCTGCTGAATCACTGAAAAAGCAAGAGAGTTTCAGAAAAACATCTATTTCTGTTTTATTGACTATGCCAAAGCCTTTGACTGTGTGGATCACAAAAAACTGCAGAAAATTCTGAAAGAGATGGGTATACCAGACCAGCTGAGCTGCCTCTCGAGAAACCTGTGTGCAAGTCAGGAAACAACAGTTAGAACTAGACATAGAACAACAGATTGGTTCCAAATAGGAAAAGGAGTACATCAAGGCTGTATATTGTCACCCTGCTTATTTAACTTCTATGCAGAATACATCATGAGAAACGCTGGGCTGGAAGAAGCACAGGCTGGAATCAAGCTTGCCAGGAGAAATATCGATCACCTCAGATATGCAGATGACATCACCCTTATGGCAGAGAGTAAAGAGGAACTAAAAAGCCTCTTGATACAAGTGAAAGAGGAAAGTGAAAAAGTTGGTTTAAAGCTCAACATTCAGAAAACGAAAATCATAGCATCTGGTCCCATCATTTCATGGGAAATAGATGGAGAAACAGTGAAAACAGTGTCAGACTTTATTTTTTGGGGCTCCAAAATCACTGCAGATGGTGATTGCAGCCATGAAATTACAAGACACTCCTTCGAAGGAAAGTTATGACCAACCTAGACAGCATATTAAAAAGCAGAGACATTACTTTGTCAACAAAAGTCCATCTAGTCAAGGCTATGGTTTTTCCTGTGGTCATGTATGGATGTGAGAGTTGGACTATAAAGAAAGCTGAGTGCCAAAGAACTGATGCTTTTGAATGGTGGTGTTGGAGAACACTCTTGAGAGTCCCTTGGACTGCAAGGAGATCCAACTAGTCCATCCTAAAGGAGATCAGTCCTGGGTGTTCATTGGAAGGACGGATATTGAAGCTGAAACACCAATATTTTGGCTACCTGATATGAAGATCTGAGTCATTTGAAAAAACCATGATGCTGGGAAAGATTGAGGGCAGGAGGAGAAGTGTTGACAGAGATGGTTGGATGGCATTACTGACTCAATGGACACAGATTTGGGTAGACTCCTGGAGTTGGTGATGGACAGGGAGGTGTGGCATGCTGCACTTCATGGGGTTGCTAAGAATCAGACATGACTGAGCGACTGAACTGAACTGAACTGAACTGAACTGATGTTTAATGGTGTGTCTCAAAAATGAACAGAGATCATTCTGTCATTTTTGAGATTGTACCCAAGTACTGCATTTTTTTTAAAATACTTTATTCTATTTTACAATACTGTATTGGTTTTGCCATACATTGACATGAATCAGCCACAGGTATACACGATCTCCCAATGCCGAAGCCCCCTCTCATCTCCCACCCCATATCATCTCTCTGGGTCATCCCGTGTACCAGCCCCAAGCATCCTATATCCTGTATTGAACATAAACTGGTGCTTCGTTTCTTATATGATAGTATACATGTTTCAATGCCATTCCCCCAAATCATCCCACCCTCTCCCTCTCCCTCAGAGGCCAAAAGTCCATTCTATACTTCTGTGTCTCTTTTGTTGTCTCACATACAGGGTCATTATTACTATCTAAATTCCATATATATGTGTCAGTATACTGTATTGGTGTTTTTCTTTCTGGCTTACTTCACTCTGTATAATCGGCTCCAGTTTCATCCATCTCATTAGAACTGATTCAAATTTATTCTTTTTAAGAGCTGAGTAATACTCCATTGTGTATATGTACCACAGCTTTCTTATCCATTCATCTGCTGATGGACATCTAGGTTGTTTCCATGTCCTGGCTATTATAAATAATGCTGCAGTGAACATTGGGGTACATGTGTCTCTTTCAAGTCTGGTTTCCTCGGTGTGTATGCCCAGCAGTGGGATTGCTGGGTCATAAGGCAGTTCTATTTGTAATTTTTAAAGGAATCTCCACACTGTTTTCCATAATGGCTGTACTAGTTTGCATTCCCACCAACAGTGTAACAGGGTTCCCTTTTCTCCACATCCTCTCCAGCATTTATTGCTTGTAGACTTTTGGATCGCAGCCATTTTGACTGGTGTGAAATGGTACCTCATTGTGGTCCAAGCACTGCATTTCTGACTCTTGTTGACTATGAAGGCTACTCCATTTCTTCTAAGGGATTGTTGCCCACAGTAGTAGATAGGATGGTCATCTGAATTAAATCCACACATTTTAGTCCATTTTAGTTCACTGATGCCTAAAATGTCAATGTTCACTCTTGCCATCGTTTGATCACTTCCAATCTGCCTTAATTCATGGATATAACATTCCATGTTCCTATGCAATATTGCTCTTTACAGCATTGGCCCTTGCTTCCGTTACCAGTCACATCCACAACATTGTGTGTGTGTGTGTTTTGCTTTGGCTCCATCTTTTATTCTCTCTGGAGTTATTTCTCCATTGATCTCCAGTAGCATATTAGGCACCTACCAACCTGGAGAGTTCATCTTTCAGTGTCCTATCTTTTTGCCTTTTCATACTGTTCATGGGGTTCTATAGGCAAGAATACTGAAGTGATTTGCCATTCATTCCCTTCTCCAGTAGACCACATTTTGTCAGAACTCTCCACCATGACATGTCCACCTTGGGTGGTCCTACACAGCATGGATCATAGTTTCATTGAGTTAGACAAGGCCGTGGTCCATGTGTTCAGTTTGATTCATTTTCTGTGACTGTGGTTTTCATTTATCTGCCTTCTGATAAATAAGGATAAGAGGCTTATGGAAGCCTCCTGGTGGGAGAGACTGACTGTGGGGGAAACCGTCTTGTTTTGATGTTCTGAGCCATGATCTGTAATCCAATTTTCTGTCCATGGGTGGGGACTGTTTTCCCTCCCTGTTGTTTGGTCTTCGTCCAAACTGTCAACCCACACCTTTACCAGAGACTCCTAAACACTCATAAGCAAGTCTGATTCAATCTCTTGTGAGGACACTGTTCCTTTCTCCTGGCTCCTGGTGTGTACAAGGTTTAGTGACAAATATATTTAAGGGATTAGATCTGATAGACAGAGTGCCTGAGTAACTATAGACAGAGGTTTATGACATTGTACAGGAGACAGTGATCAAGACCATCCATAAGAAAAAGAAATCCAAAAAGGCAAAATGGTTGTCTGAGGAGGTCTCACAAGTAGCTGAGAAAAGAAGAGAAGCTAAAGGCAAAGGAGAAAAGGAAAGATATACCTATCTGAATGCAGAGTTACAATGAATAGCTAGGAGAGATAAGAAAGCCTTCCTAAGTGGACAATACAAATAGGAAAATAACAGAATGGGAAAGACTAGAGATCTCTTCTTCATGGGAAATAGATGGGGAGACAGTAGAAATAATGTTAGACTTTTTTTGGTGGGGCCGGCTCCAAAATCACTGCAGATGGTGATTGCGGCCATGAAATTAAAAGACACTTACTCCTTGGAAGGAAAGTTATGACCAACCTAGAAAGCACATTAAAACGTAGAGATATTACTTTGCTAACAAAGGTCCGTCTAGTCAACGCTATGGTTTTTCCAGTAGTCATGTATGGATGTGAGAGTTGGACTGTGAAGAAAGCTGAGCACTGAAGAATTGATGCTTTTGAACTATGGTGTTGGAGAAGACTCTTGAAAGTCCCTTGGACTGCAAAGAGATCCAATCAGTCCATCCTAAAGGAGATCAGTCTTGGGTATTCATTGGAAGGACTGATGCTAAAGCTGAAACTCCGATACTTTGGCCACCTCATTTGAAGAGCTGACTCACTGGAAAAGACTCCGATGCTGGGAAGGATTGGGGGCAGGAGGAGAAGGGGATGACAGAGGATGAGATGGCTGGATGGCTCCACCGACTCGATGGACATGAGTTTGGGTGAACTCCGGGAGCTGGTGGTGGACAGGGAGGGCTGGCATGCTGTGATTCCTGGGGTCACAAAGAGTTGGACATGACTGAGTGACTGAACTGAACTGAGAGATCTCTTCAAGAAAATTAGAGATACTAAGGGAATATTTCATGCACAAATGGGTACAAGAAAGGACAGAAGTGGTATGAACCTAACAAAAGCATAAGATATTAAGAAAAGGTGGCAAGAATACACAGAAGAACTATACAAAAAAGATCATCATGACCAGAGAACCATGGTGATGTGATCACTCACCTAGAGCCAAATATCTTGGAGTCTGAAGTCATGTGAACCTTAGGACGCATCATTACAAACAAAGCCAGTGGAGATGATGGAATTCCAGCTGAACTATTTCAAGCTCTAAAAGATGATGCTGTTAAAGGGTTGTACTCAACATGCCAGCACATTTGGAAAACTCAGCAGTGGCCACAGGACTGGAAAAGGTCAGCTTTCATCCAATCCCAAAGAAAGGAAAGCCAAAGAATGCTCAAACTACCCCACAATTACACTCATCTCACACGCTAGCAAAGTAATGCTCAAAATTCTCCAAGTCTGATTTCAACAGTATGTGAAGCAAGAAATTCCAGATGTTCAAGCTGGATTTAGAAAAGGGAGAGGAACTAGAGATCAAATTGCCAATACCTGTTGGATCATAGAAAAAGAAAGAGAATTCCAGAAAAACATCTATTTCTGCTTTACTGACTATGCCAAACCTTGACTGTAGATAATAAACTGTGGTTATCCAGACCACATGACCTGCCTCCTGAGAAATCTATATGCAGGTCAAGAAGCAACAGTTAGAACCAGACATGGAACAATGAACTGGTTCCAAATTGGGAAAGAACTACGTCAAGACTATAAATGTCACCCTGCTTATTTAACTGATTTGCAGAGTACATTATGTGAAATGCCAGGCTGTATGAAACACAAGCTAGAATCAAGGTTTTTGGGAGAAACATCTATAACCTCAGTTATGCAGGTGACAACACCCTTATGAAAGAAAGTGAAGAGGAACCTTGATGAAAGTGAAAGAGGGGAGTGAAAAAGTTGGCTTAAAACTCAGCATTCAAAAAACTAAGATTATGGCATCTGTTCCCATCACTTCATGGCAAATAGATGGGGAAACAATAGAAACAGTGACAGACTTTATCTTCTTAGACTTCAAAATCACTGGAAATGGTGACTGCAGCCATGAAATTAAAAAATGCTTTCTCCTTGGAAGAAAAGCTATGAGAAACCTAGATAGCATACTGAAAAGCAGAGAAATTTCTCTGCCTACAAAGGTCCTTCCAGTCAAAGGTATGATTTTTCTAGTACTCATGTATGGATGTGAGAGTTGGACTATAAAGAAAGCTGAGTGCCAAAGAATTGATGCTTTTAAACTGTGGTATTGGAGAAGTCTCTTTCGAGTCCCTTGGGGCTCAAACAGTAGAAAATCTGCCTGAGTGAACAAGATAGTGGAGAAGTAGGTAAACGTGGAGTACATCTTTCTCCATGGATACACTGGGAATATACTTTCAGACACAGAAGTGCATGCAGAACACCAGTTGAGAATGGACAGGAGCATGTGACCAGAGGAAAAGAATATAAAGACCCATACAAAACTCAGTAGGACCAAGGAACTATGGGAAAAAGCAGAAGTGTTAGTAGGCCTGGACCTGCCCTCGGCTGGTGAGGGAACAGAAGCATGGGCCAATCCCCACATCGGGGCACCTCTCTGAGTCAGAGGAGAAACACTTAAGGCTAAGAGTGAAACAGCTCGTCTGTGGCAGCGTAAATGAGTGAGAATCAGACAGTCCTTGCAAGAGCCATACATACCCCAGACTGTGCAGTGGCTGGGAGCTGGAGTTTAGAGACTGTGGTGCAATCCCAAGGCGAGGGCTGCTACTGACTGCAGTTATGGATCGAGGGGTTGTGAAGGAGGAGATTATGGGGGGCGGGGGGGGGGGGGGGGGGGGGGGGGGGGGGGAG
>SJYC01066826.1:0-16477 GCA_006408675.1 Madoqua kirkii
TTGTTAAATGAACAAAGTTGATAACAAAACAAAGGGTAACAGCTTCCCATATTAAAATAATTATAATCTTATAATCTGCAGAGAAAAATCTGAAAGAACATATTTGAAAATATCCAATTCAGTTTTCTTTGGCTAGTGAAATCATAAGTGATTTTTCATTTTCTTTTAAATTATATTTTCTCAGTCTTTTACAACAATAACAACAAAAAGAGAGAGAGAGAGAGAGAAAGAGAAGAAAAGGTTTTCTAAGTTTATGTGGTTAAAAAAATAAAATCAAAATAAAAAGGAGTAAAAGAAGAAGATCCAACAGTCCTGGTTGCCATCCAGTATTATATAATCCTGGAGTTCTTCAAAACCACTCAGTTGTATGCTGACAGCTTGAGCAACGTCTGGGATGAAAGTTACAGAACATCTTTGTCCCAGCAAATTGGATGGCTGGGCGTACAAATAACTTGGCCTTTATTTTATTTATTTGCACTCTGACAAGGCAGTTTTCCCTGGTATTATCATTTTGCTTTTGTTATAAATTCAGGGCATTTTACTATAAACTTAATGTACTTTATGGCATCCAGGCAAATAGCTCCCTCCAAGTTGAATGTTAATATTCCACTTGACCAATGAGGAAACTGAGGCACAAAGAATTGGAGTGACTTGCACAATGTAATCAACAAGTAAGAAGTAGAGCTAAATTTCAAAAGCTTGTCCTCTATCTCCAGAATTTTTCTTTCTCCTTACAATTTTTTCCTAAAGAGTGAGTGGGGAAAATATGATTTCTGTGACAGAAGGACATCAACTAAGTGACAATAAATCTTAGTGTGAAACAACTTGTCCCTTTTTCATTAAGTTTTAAACCCAACTACACAGAGAAAAACTGCTTAGTTTTGTAAGAGTCTGTCTATACAAACTTTTCATCATTTGTTAATTCTCCTTTTTTTTTTAATAATAAAAGTGCCTCCTTAAAATTTAATAATATTGCTTGATCTCATTGTATTTAGTTTTACTTTCTATTTAGAATAAGAGACATTGTTTTTTTCCATATATAGCTATAATATAAAATAATTTAAATTTTTCATAAACATATTTAAATAAAATATTATATCATTAACAGTATAAGTAAGCCACCAACTATTTTAAAAATTGCCAAAGGTAAATGCAAAGGCTTCTGAAATATTATGTGCTGCCTTTTCTCGCCATTTTAGTAATTTGATGTAGGACACAGTTAACATTTATTAATCCTTATTGGTCCTAGTAGTTTCTATCTATGATCCCACTTAATTCTCACTGTTGTTTTGTGAGTTTGGTACTGATACATCCAGTTTACAAATTTGGAAATGGAGGTCCTGCATGGATATGCAACCTAAGGGCATCCAACTAGAAAATGGTGAACTTGAGATTTGAACTCAAAGTCCTGAGTCTTGAAGGACTCTTTTAGGCTATGCCATTCATAGAGAGATAGCTAATTTGTGTGCTTTTTGCAATTCTTTTCAAGTGTAAAGTCATGCACATATAGTAAATCCAAGAGAAGTTCAGTTGCTGGGACTGTTGTGGGCCAGGGTTAACACTAATGGCTCTGAAAGTGGATGTGGCTGATTTAGTCTTCTCTGAAGAACAAGTGGAAGGAGATTCAAGTGCATTCTTAAGCAAACAATTGAAGTACATTCCATACCACTCAGGCTGGCTTCTGAAACACAGCATCTTACTGCCCTCCTGCTTTATCTCTGCAAATGCTCCGGGAGAGGCAACATTCTAAGTTCTATCAACACTTCACAACTTACTGTGAATTAATTTTTGATGATGTTAATTAACATTGATGACAGCAAGTTGAAACAATGGAATGTGACCCAAGATGTCATCAAAACACAAACACTACCAAACAGGCAGTGTGAAAGCAGTGAAGCTGAGACTCAAGTATGTGTTCATTTTGATAATCACCAAGTCACTACCCACTTGGCTGTGTAAAGGGCTTTTTACCACAGTTGCTCAAATATCAGGTGCGTTCTTTACAAAAGCTCAGGACAGTTGTCTGGCTCATATAAATTTTCTAATACATTTCTTACTGTTGTGTTAATTATTCCTTTGTGTCTGACTCTTTGTGACCCCATGAACTGTAGCCCTCCACTCTTCTCTGTCCTTGGGATTTTCCAGGCAAGAATACTGGCATAGGTTTTCATTCCCTTCTCCAGGGGATCTTCCCAACCCAGGGATCATACTTGGGTCTCCTACATTGTAGGCAGATTCTTTACCATCTGAACTACTGGGATAATATTTTTTAAAAAAATGAGTCTGGAGATTTTAAAGACCTTCTGAAACACATGGTTAAAATTTCTGACCAAGCTTTCTAGCCTGTGTGTCGGTAAAATTCCAGTCAGGGAAACAACCCTCATGGGCCTCTGCTGGCCAAGGCTCCGTGTTTATTGTTGGGAAGATCACTTTCAGCCCAAGGAGGTCACAGAGTTGACTTGACATGCTTCCTATCCTTTCTGCTCTTTAGCTGGTCATTGAAGACATTTAAACCTGACACCTCAGATCCTTTCATCCTGAAAACCAGATGTGCTCAGCTGGAGAGAGGAAAGGGCGAAACAGAATCCAAAACCCTCCATAGAGAAGAAGGCCAAATGGACAAGCAGCTCAAAGGTTTGTCTTTTCTGCCCGCTCCCTGACCTCAGCCTCCTTCCTATTCCAAAATTGGCTTCAGCTTCCCACCTAAAAAGAAGGCCAGTTCAGTTCAGTTCAGTCGCTCAGTCGTGTCCTACTCTTTGCGACCCCATGAATCGCAGCACGCCAGGCCTCCCTGTCCATCAGGTTTTGTCAAATCCCTGGTTCTGAGCAGCCCATGAGACCCTGAGGTGTTTGTGTAATATGCTACCACATCTATACCACCCTGGCCCCTGAACTTATCCAAACTTCCTCCATGACTGCCCTAGATAATGAAATTATTTCTTTTCTCTTCCCCTCAAAAACAACTATCTGCATTCTAATAATGTTTATCAAGCAGGTAACCATCATGAAGATAGTGGCTACCATTGCTTGAGAAAGTTGCTGTCAATGTGATTAATGTAAGTATTTTACACACCTGGTTTCTTCTATCCTCCCTTCCCCACTTCCACAGCATGGTCTTCACAAAAGATACCATGAGCTGCCTCCAGTTCCTCTGGGTACCTTACAGAGTCTACCTTGTGATCTATTGCAAATCACAGTTACCACTTGGGACTCTGTTTCCTCAACTGTGTAATGTAGATTCTATAATATCTAATGTCTATTAAGTCCTGCAGGTTTAAACATGTTGAATGAGTTTCCTCCTTCTCTAACTTTGTGTGCTCCTGAGATGAGAGAAGGGGGACAGTGAGTGAGATGTTTCCCCTGTTAACTACTTAGCTGGCTCCTGGCACAATTCCTTTTACAAACTTTCTCAGATGTTTACTATTCCCTCTGAAGTCACAGACCTTGACTGTGTCAGATCGAAAAGGGTGACATACCATTCGGATCAATATGATTTTATATTTGCTCCAGTGACCTCATGTCACTGAGTTGTGTGTCCCCATGTCCTCCAAGGTTAATAGTGATATGCCTTATACTTTTTTCATATCTACTCATAGCATCTATCAATATCATATAGGTCAGGGGAAGATGAATGGGAAGTAATATTTATAAAATCACAGTTCAGACAATTAACTCTGAAGACTGTCATCTTAAGTTCATCTTAAATCCTGACTTTGGTACTTACTGGCTGTGTAACCTTGGGCAAGTTGCTTAACCTCTCTGATTCAATTCTACTTCATAAGTTATTATGAGGGTTCCTTGGTGACTCAGATAGTAAGAAATCTGCCTGCAATGCAGGAGACCAGGGTTTGATCCCTGGGTCAGGAAGATACCCTGGAAAGGGAATAGCTACCCACTCCAGTATTTTTGCCTGGAGAATGCCATGGACAAAGGACCTTGGCAGGCTATAGTCCATGGGATAGTAAAGAGTCATACATGACTGAGCAACTAACACTTTTAGACTTTAGATTATGAGAATTAAGTTAGTTAATATAAGTGCTTAAAAGTGTCTGGAACATAGTTAAGGGTTATTGAGGTATTAGCAAAGATACACCCATCTGAATGCAGAGTTCCAAATAATAGCAAGGAGAGATAAGAAAGCCTTCCTTAAGTATTCAGTGCAAAGAAATAGAGGAAAACAATAGAATGGAATAGACTAGATGAGATACCAAGGGAACATTTCATGCAAATATGGGCAAAATAAAGGATAGAAACAGTATGGACCTAAATTAAGCAGAAGATATGAAGAGGAGGAGGCAAGAATACACAGAAGAACTATCTAAAAAATCTTAATGAGCCAGATAACCATGATGGTGTGGTTACTCACCTAGAGTCAGATGTCCTGGAGAATGAAGACAAGTGGGATTTAGGAAGTGCCACTACAAACAAAACTAGCTGAGGTGACGGAATTCAAGCTGAGCTATTTCAAGTCCTAAAAGATGATGCTCTGAAAGTGCTGCACTCAATATGCCAGCAAATTTGGAAAACTCAGCAGTGGCCACAGGACTAAAGTCAGTTTTCACTCCATTCCCAAAGAAAAGCAATGCCAAAGACTATTCAAACTACCACACAATTGCATTCATTTCACATGCTAGCAAAGTAATGCTCAAAATTCTCCAGGCTAGTCTCCAACAGTCCGTGAACTGAGAACTTCCAGATGTTCAAGCTGGATTTAGAAGAGGCAGAGGAACCAGAGATCAAATTGCCAACATCCACTGGATCATAGAAAAAGGAAGAGAGTTCCAGAGAAATGTTTGCTTTATTGACTACACAAAAGCCTTTGACTGTGGACCACAAGAAACTAGAAAATTCTTCAAAAGATGGAAATGCAAGATCACCTTACCTGCCTCCTGAGAAATCTATATGCAGATCAAGAAGCAACAGTTAGAACCTGACGTGGATCAATGGACTGGTTCTAAATTAGGAATGGAGTATGTCAAGGCTGTGATTGTCACAAGGCTGTATATTATATAAAGTATATCATGTGAAATGTTAAGCTGGATGAAGCACAAGCTGGAATTGAGACTGTCAGGGGAAATATCAGTAACCTAAGATATGCAGATGACACCACACTTATGAAAAAAAGTGGAGAGGAACTAAAGAGCCTCTTGATGAAAGTGAAAGAAGAGAGTGAAAAAGCTGGATTGAAACTCAGCATTCAAAAAACTAAGATCATGGCATCTGATCCCATCACTTCATGGCAAATAGATGGGGAAACAATGGAAACAATGATAGGCTTTATTTTCTTGGGCTCCAAAAATCACTGCAGATGCAGCCATGAAATTAAATAATGCTTGCTCCTTGAAAGAAAAGGTATGACAAACATAGACAGTATATTAAAGAGCAGATATTACTTTGCCAACAAAAGTTCATCTTGTCAGAGCTATGGTTTTTCCAGTAGTCACATGTGGATGTGAGAGTTGGACTATAAAGAAGGCTGAGAGTCAAAAAACTGATGCTTTTGAACTGTGCTGTTAGAGAAGACTCTTGAGAGTCCCTTGGACTGCAAGGATATCAAAGCAGTCAATCCTAAAGGAGATCAACCCTGAATATTCATTGGCGGGAGTATCGCTGAAGTTGAAACTCCAATACTTTGGCCACCTGATGGGAAGAGCCGACTCATTAGAAAAGACCCTGATGCTGCAGAAGATTGAAAGCAGGAGCGGTAGGGGATGACAGAGGATGAGATGGTTGAATGGCATCACTGACTCAATGGAGATGAGTTTGAGCTAACTCTGGCAGATGGTGAAGGACAGGGAAGCCAGGTGTGCTGCAGTCCATGAAGCGCAAAAAGTCATACCCTACCAAGTGACTGAACAGAAACTATTTTTATTTCTAAGAATGTATTCCTTTCCAAGGATTATGCTAGAAGCACTAGATAAGAATAAAAAAATCATAATAGACACTAGTTATTGTATACTTGCTAGATGTTTTCATTCATATAATACGCTGTTCAGTTGCTCAGTCATATCAAATTCTTTGTGATCCTATGGACTGAAGCCCACCAGGCTTCCCTGTCCATCACCATTTCCTGGAGTTTGTGCCAGCAAATTTGGAAAACTCAGCAGTGGCCACAGGACTAAAGTCAGTTTTCACTCCATTCCCAAAGAAAAGCAATGCCAAAGACTATTCAAACTACCACACAATTGCATTCATTTCACATGCTAGCAAAGTAATGCTCAAAATTCTCCAGGCTAGTCTCCAACAGTCCGTGAACTGAGAACTTCCAGATGTTCAAGCTGGATTTAGAAGAGGCAGAGGAACCAGAGATCAAATTGCCAACATCCACTGGATCATAGAAAAAGGAAGAGAGTTCCAGAGAAATGTTTGCTTTATTGACTACACAAAAGCCTTTGACTGTGGACCACAAGAAACTAGAAAATTCTTCAAAAGATGGAAATGCAAGATCACCTTACCTGCCTCCTGAGAAATCTATATGCAGATCAAGAAGCAACAGTTAGAACCTGACGTGGATCAATGGACTGGTTCTAAATTAGGAATGGAGTATGTCAAGGCTGTGATTGTCACAAGGCTGTATATTATATAAAGTATATCATGTGAAATGTTAAGCTGGATGAAGCACAAGCTGGAATTGAGACTGTCAGGGGAAATATCAGTAACCTAAGATATGCAGATGACACCACACTTATGAAAAAAAGTGGAGAGGAACTAAAGAGCCTCTTGATGAAAGTGAAAGAAGAGAGTGAAAAAGCTGGATTGAAACTCAGCATTCAAAAAACTAAGATCATGGCATCTGATCCCATCACTTCATGGCAAATAGATGGGGAAACAATGGAAACAATGATAGGCTTTATTTTCTTGGGCTCCAAAAATCACTGCAGATGCAGCCATGAAATTAAATAATGCTTGCTCCTTGAAAGAAAAGGTATGACAAACATAGACAGTATATTAAAGAGCAGATATTACTTTGCCAACAAAAGTTCATCTTGTCAGAGCTATGGTTTTTCCAGTAGTCACATGTGGATGTGAGAGTTGGACTATAAAGAAGGCTGAGAGTCAAAAAACTGATGCTTTTGAACTGTGCTGTTAGAGAAGACTCTTGAGAGTCCCTTGGACTGCAAGGATATCAAAGCAGTCAATCCTAAAGGAGATCAACCCTGAATATTCATTGGCGGGAGTATCGCTGAAGTTGAAACTCCAATACTTTGGCCACCTGATGGGAAGAGCCGACTCATTAGAAAAGACCCTGATGCTGCAGAAGATTGAAAGCAGGAGCGGTAGGGGATGACAGAGGATGAGATGGTTGAATGGCATCACTGACTCAATGGAGATGAGTTTGAGCTAACTCTGGCAGATGGTGAAGGACAGGGAAGCCAGGTGTGCTGCAGTCCATGAAGCGCAAAAAGTCATACCCTACCAAGTGACTGAAGAGAAACTATTTTTATTTCTAAGAATGTATTCCTTTCCAAGGATTATGCTAGAAGCACTAGATAAGAATAAAAAAATCATAATAGACACTAGTTATTGTATACTTGCTAGATGTTTTCATTCATATAATACGCTGTTCAGTTGCTCAGTCATATCAAATTCTTTGTGATCCTATGGACTGAAGCCCACCAGGCTTCCCTGTCCATCACCATTTCCTGGAGTTTGCTCAAATTACTGTCTATCAAGTTAGTGATGCCATTCAACCATCTCATCCTCTGTCATCCCCTTGTCCTCCTGCCTTCAATCTTTCCTAGCATCAAGGTCTTTCCAAATAAGTCCGTTCTTCACTTCTGGTGGACAAATTATTGGAGCTTCAGCTTCAGCATCAGTCTTTCCACTGAATATTCAAGACTAATTTCCTTTAGGATTGACTGGTTTTATCTCCTAGTAGTCTAAGGGACTCTTCAAGAGTCTTCTCCAACACTGATTCTCAATTCTTAACAGTAATGTGTTTCATTTTACATATGATAAAACTGTATTCTCAAATATGAGAAATAATAGTTTTCTGAAATAGACTCACAGACATAGAAAACAAACTTTGATTACCAAAAACGATAGTGGGGTGGGGGGAGATATATTAGGAGTTTCGGGACTACTATATATAAAACAGGTAAACAGGAAGGACCTATTGTATAATGCAGGAGCAGATAACAATACTTAAAATTTTATAATAACCACAACCTTATATGGAAAAGAATAAGAAAAATTATATATATATATATATATATATATATAAAGCTGAATTGCAAAGACCTAGCAGAAGCTTCTTTACTTTTAGATCTAATTCTCAGACAGCACTGTGAGGGACGTATGATGAGCATCTAAAATCCTCAGACTTGGAATTTCCTGGGTGGTCCAATGGTTGGGACTGTGTACTTGTGCTGCAGGGGTGCAGGTTTGATCCCTGGTCAGGGAACTAGGATCCTGCATGCCACATGGTATAGCCCTGTCTCTTATACACATCTTATTCTTTATTTTATTTTTTTATTGAGGTTAGTTAAATTATAGTGTGTCAGTTTCAAGTGTACAGCAAAGTGTTTCAGCTTTATATATATATATATATAAAGCTGAAACACTTTGCTGTACACTTGAAACTGACACACTATAATTTAACTAACCTCAATAAAAAAATAAAATAAAGAATATATTTAAAAACCAAGGCTGAGACCCAGAACATTTGAGTCCAAAGCTCATACTGTTTCCATCATATCTACCATACCATAACTATTTCTCATCTAATTGTTTTTAATTAACATAATTACATTCTGTTGAGACATGCATAGAAGATGAAGCTCACAGCCTCGTGTTCTCCCCTGTGCTGAGCATCCACTGAAAAAATGTTTGTCTGTAGGTTCTGCATTCAACATCCCTTCCTCCCTCCCCTTCACATACCATAGCTATAATGCCATTCCTTTCCCTTCCACTCAAAAAAAGCATTCTATAAGGTACATAGAGAGGTATTTTTACAGAGTTAACGTGACTTCATCTTGATGTTATTTAAGTGATAGCCTTCCACACTTCTCTCACTTTCAGCATCATCTTCTTCAAAGTACTACTTAGCTTATTATTCTGGATGGTCTCCCACACTTGGTCTCCCACCACTGGAAGCCCCTGCTTGTTTGGAAGTAGTCCTCACCTGAAACTCCTGGACCACACTTCCCCTATATAAGCAGCAGTGTAGGCAGAAAAACCATGCCCCCCGGTGAAGCCCCTTACTTCTGTTCTCCATTACATCACTTCAAATGGCCTTAGCAGAGTTTGAGAAGTTCTCTGGACAAAATTCAGAATATGGTAGAATGAAGCAGGGAAGAGAGGCAAAAGATAAAAGATACCAATAGCGGACACCACCATGTTCCAACAGGACTATCAGAATGTGCCTGATAGATCTCTAAGAGATGAGACATTTCTACAGTCTATCTCTCCTTTAGTGAGTCCTGCTTACTCTTGCAAAGACCTAGCAGAAGCTTCTTTACTTTTAGATCTAATTCTCAGACAGCACTGTGAGGGACGTATGATGAGCATCTAAAATCCTCAGACTTGGAATTTCCTGGGTGGTCCAATGTTGGGACTGTGTACTTGTGCTGCAGGGGTGCAGGTTTGATCCCTGGTCAGGGAACTAGGATCCTGCATGCCACATGGTATAGCCTAAAGTTAAAAAACAAGCAAAAAACCAAAAATCTTCAGGCTTAACTAACATCCAAGGGCAGAAGAATAGAGGTTGTTCTTCCAGTAGTATTAATTGTTTTAATTAAATTTTATTGGTGTATGAAGTGAAGTGAAGTGAAGTGAAGTAGCTCAGTCATGTCTGACTCTTTGCAACCCCATGGACTGTAGTCTACGAGGCTCCTCTGTCCATGGGATTTTCCAGGCAATAGTCCTGGAGTGGCTTGCCATTTCCTTCTCCAGGGGATCTTCCCAACCCAGGGATTGAACCCAGGTCTCCCACATTGTAGATAGACGCTTTACCATCTGAGCCACCAGGGAAGTCCCTTGGTGTGTAGTTCCTTGAAATTAAAAGATGCTTACTCCTTGGAAGGAAAGTTGTGACCAACCTAGACAGCATATTAAAAAGCAGAGACATTAATTTGTCTACAAAGGCCCGTCTAGTCAAGGCTATGGTTTTTCCAGTAGTCATGTATGGATGTGAGAGTTGGACTATAAAGAAAGCTTAAGTGCTGAAGAATTGATGCTTTTAAACTATGGTGTTGGAGAAGACTCTTGAGAGTCTCTTGGACTGCAAGGAAATCCAGCCAGTCCATCCTAGTGGAGATCAGTCCTGGATGTTCATTTGGAAGGACTGATTTTGAAGCTGAAATCCCAATACTTAGGCCACCTGATGTGAAGAGCTGACTCATTTGAAAAGACTCTGATGCTGGGAAAGATTGAGGGCAGGAGGAGAAGGGGACAATAGAGGATGTGATGGTTGGAAGCCATCACCAACTCAATGGACATGTATTTGGGTAGACTCTGGTAGTTGGTGATGGTGGGGGAGGCCTGGAGTGCTGTGGTTCATGGGGTCACAGAGTTGGATACGACAGAGTGATTGAACTGAACTGAGTTGCTTGACAATGTTTTGTTAATTTCTACTGTACAGCAAAATGAATCAGCCATACACATATTTCCTCCCTTTTGAACTCTCTGGTTGGGAAGGTCCCCTGGAGGAGGATATGGCAATCTAGTCCAATATTCTTGCCTGAAGAACCCCATGGACAGAAAAGCCTGGTGGGCTTATAGTCCATGTGGTCAAAAAGAGTTGGACATGACTGAACAACTAAGCACACACCATTCAATAGCATCCCTTTTATTTTTATTTATTATTTGTTTTGAGTTGTAAGTTAAGTTTTATTTGGAGCAAAATGAGGACTGCAGCCTGGGAGAAAGCATCTCAGATAGCTCTGAGAGACTGCTCCAAAGTGGCAGTGGGAGAAAGTCAATATATAAGGTTTTGTTGAAGGAGGAGTTCAATACCATGAAGGCCTCATTTTACAAAAGGGTTTTGTTAATCATGAGGATCTGATGTCACCATGAAGGGATTTAGTGCATCTATATATAGGAAGAGATGCAAGGACTGAGGTCATAAAATCTGTTCCTAAAAACATCCAACTATGTAAAGACCTGTCCCACCAGATTCCCTGGAGCACAGAGTGCCTCACTCCACCCTAAACTCGCTCAGGGGGTGATGAAGGTCAACAGCTATAGCAACATGGGGTTCAATCTCTGTAGAGGCAGATGGCAGATGGCTTTGTTGTTCAGTCTTTGGCCTTGGTAAGTGCCAATTTGTAGTTGACATGGACCCTTGTAGTCATAAATCTGACCATACTTTGGGGGGCATTTTATGACCATCTTGTCCAGTGTTGCTGGAAAGGCTCGTTCCCAGTTCTGAAAAAGGTTTTTGTTGATAAGACACTCCATGTGCTATTACTGGACTAGGTAGGTCTTAATAGTCAAAGATCTCTGGACATCTGTCTTCTAGTTATGGTCCAGGAAAGTATTCACTCTCGTTACGTCTTTCCATACCTAGAGTTACACTGTTTTAATCATTGACCATATATCAAGCTATACATTTAATCAACGGCTTCAAGTGTAGTCATCATTTCCATTGGAGGCTCAGTCATAAACTTGGTAATACAAGAAATAATCTTGTGAAACAAGCAAAATACAAATGGTATAGTTAATAACATTAGGAGAATTAAAAGTAAATATTTTAGCCATGAGCCTACAACACCAGTTGTTGTTGTTGTTGTTGTTGTTTTTAAGATTATCAAGACTGGGGAATGAATCACGTAAAGCAGAAATCTCATTTTTCATGTGGTTCAAATGTGTCACGTTCAAGGATTCATCAGGTATGAAAATACAGCATTCAGTTTAAATTGTAACACAGATATTTCCCCAAAATGCTGTAAGGTGTCAAGGGCTTTGCAGTTGTGTAGTACTGCCTTTCTTATCATAGAGACAAAATTCAATAGGCTAACAACCTGGCTATATATCATTTAAAGCTTATGAAATTTGTTAAGGCTTAGGTATGGTCAATTATATCATCCAACCCCACTGAAGGTGTGCACACGCGCGCACGCACGCACACACACACACACATACACACACAAAAACTGCTACTGACCTCTCATCGAAAATAAATTTCCTAGGAGGTATCCTGGAGAAGGCAATGGCACCCCACTCCAGTACTCTTGCCTGGAAAACCCCATGGATGGAGAAGCCTTGTGTATTGCAGTCCATAGGGTCACTAACAGTCGGACATAACTGAGTGACTTCAGTTTCACTTTTCACTTTCCTGCATTGAAGAAGGAAATGGCAACCCACTCCAGTGCTCTTGTCTGGAGAATCCCAGGGATGGGGGAGCCTGGTGGGCTGCCGTCTATGGGGTCGCACAGAGTCGGACATAACTGAAGTGACTTAGCAGCAGCAGCAGGAGGAGGTATCCAATCAGAGTCCTAGAGGACAGAAATCCACCTAGAGAACAGGTAACCTAGAAGTACTAGGCACAGGTAATTGGCCAAAACCCAATAACTGGATTGAGTTTTAAACTAGCATAGCATCATGTCCATAATATAAAACATGTGACTGCCATAGTTCAAGGAATCAAGAAAACAGTATAAATGATCATAAAATTCAGATCAGCATCTTAGGCAAGCTGTCTACTTCTGATGCCATCTCCTCATTCTAGTGCAGTGTAGTTTCCTCTGTTTGAGCACTGTTTTAAGGTGAGTTTGAGGTCAGCAGGCCTTTCTATAGACCAGTCCAGCTTAGGGGTCTTTTAAAAATAAGTTGTTCCCTCTTGCCAAACGCCACCAACATGGTGTTCAGGCACTTCATAGAGGTTGGCTGGGTGACTTATGCCTCCTTGGAGTCTTGTGCCTGGAAGCTGGTTGTTATTGTAAATGTTGTTAGTCAGAACAGGACTTTGGTGGATGGACTTTGTACTCAAGTATGGAGCAAGGAGAGATAAGAAAGCCTTTCTCAGCAATCAATGCAAAGAAATAGAGGAAAACAACAGAATGGGAAAGACTAGAGATGTCTTCAAGAAAATTAGAGATACCAAGGGAACATTTCATGCAAAGATGGGCTCGATAAAGGACAGATGGGACGGACCTAACAGAAGCAGAAGACATTAAGAAGAGATGGCAAGAATACACAGAAGTGTACAAAAAAGATCTTCACGACTCAGATAATCACGATGGTGTGATCACTCACCTAGAGCCAGACATCCTGGTATATGAAGTCAAGTGGGCCTTAGAAAGCATCACTATGAACAAAGCTAGTGGAGGTGATGGAATTCCAGTTGAGCTATTTCAAATGCTGAAAGATGATGCTATGAATGTGCTGCACTCAACATGCCAGCAAATTTGGAAAACCCAGCAGTGGCCACAGGACTGGAAAAGGTTCGTTTTCATTCCAATCGCAAAGAAAGACAATGCCAAAGAATGCTCAAACTACCGCACAAGTGCACTCATCTCACATGCCAGTAAAGTAATACTCAACAATCTCCAAGCCAGGCTTCAGCAATATGTGAACCGTGGATTTCCAGATGTTCATTGGTTTTAGAAAACGCAGAGGAACCAGAGATCAAACTGTCAACATCTGCTGGATCATGGAAAAAGCAAGAGAATTCCAGAAAAACAGCTATTTCTGCTTTATTGACTATGCCAAAGCCTTTGACTGTGTGCATCACAATAAACTGTGGAAAATTCCGAAAGAGATGGGAATACCAGACCACCTGAGCTGCCTCTTGAGAAACCTATATGCAGGTCAGGAAGCAACAGTTAGAACTGGACATGGAACAACAGACTGGTTCCAAATAGGAAAAGGAGTACGTCAAGGCTGTATATTATCTCCTTACTTATTTAACTTCTATGCAGAGTACATCATGAGAAATGCTGGGCTGGAAGAAGCACAAGCTGGAATCAAGATTGCCAGGAGAAATATCAATCACCTCAGATATGCAGATGACACCACCCTTATGGCAGAAAGTGAAGAGGAACCAAAAAGCCTCTTGATGAAAGTGAAAGAGGAGAGTGAAAAAGTTGGCTTCAAGCTCAACATTCAGAAAACTAAGATCATGGCATCTGGTCTCATCACTTCATGGCAAATAGATGGGGAAACAGTGGAAACTGTGTCAGGCTTTATTTTGGGGGGCTCTAAAATCACTGCAGATGGTGATTGCAGCCACAAAATTAAACGACGCTTACTCTTTGGAAGGAAAGTTATGACAAACCTAGATAGTATATTCAAAACAGAGACATTACTTTGCCAACTAAGGTCCTTCTAATCAAGGCTATGGTTTTCCCAGTGATCATGTATGAATGTGAGAGTGGGACTGTGAAGAAAGCTGAGCGCTGATGAATTGATGCTTTGAACTGTGGTGTTGGAGAAGACTCTTGAGAGTCCCTTGGACTGCAAGGAGATCCAACTAGTCTATTCTGAAGGAGATCAGTCCTGGGTGTTCTTTGGAAGAACTGATGCTAAAGCTGAAATTTCAGTACTTTGGCCACCTCATGCGAAGAGTTGACTCACTGGAAAAGTCTCTGATTCTGGGAGGGATTGGGGGTAGGAGGAGACAGGGACTACAGAGGATGAGATGGCTGGATGGCATCATGGACTCGATGGACATGAGTTTGGGTGAACTCCGGTAGTTGGTGATGGACAGGGAGGCCTGGCATGCTGCAATCCATGGGGTCACAGAGTCAGACATGACTGTGTGACTAAACTGAATTGATCTGAACTGATGGAGACAGGCTATGCCTTTCAAATGCATGCATCTCACTGATTTCATCTTTAAGTTCCCACACAGTGCTCACCATAGGTATGTTGGAAAAGCCTGGTAGAATGCAGATATCCCTGCAAAGTGAGCAGCCACAAGGTGGGTCAAGAAGATTGAAGCCAAAAAGAAATCCAAGATGGCAGATTTCAATTGTTATAAAGTCACAAAGGCAAGACTCATCAAGCTTGGAGTTAAGAAACTTGAAAAGGCAGCTGTCTTGAAAGCTTCTCCCAAGAAAGCACTTACTGCTAAGGGGACAGCTACAGAAGCTGTTGCCACTGCCAATGTTCCAGCAGGGGAAAAAATTAAAAGATGACCATTGTGGGTAAGAAAGCATCAGCCCAGGAGGTTCCTGCCCAGAAAACTGCAGGTCAGAATGTGTAGTACCTTCTCCAAAAGCTCAGAAGGGTCAGAAAACTTCATCCCAGAAAGCACCTGCTCCAAAGGAATCTGGCCAGAAAGCATGAGAACATGAGCCAATTCTAAACAGAATAAAGGTGCTTTTTGACATGCTGGCAACTTAAAATAAATAAGTGGTTCACAGTCTTTTATATTGAGGCATCATTAGCCAACCCCTTGTGGTACACCTTGGCTGAATTACATTGGGATGTTGTGATATGGTGACTGAGATCTGACTTTTTGGATGCAAACTAGGAATTAAAGCACTTGATTTCTTTTTAGGTCTTGTCTATGTTTGTGTCTATGTTTGTTTCTATATTTCATCTGGAAGGATGAAATATTTGCCGTTTTCTCAAATTTTACTCAAGTTTTATTCTAGATCACTTTGGAAAAAATGGTGCTTTCTCTTGGTTCTTTAATGCACTCACCATGCGAACAATTATAAGGGCTGCATGAAAAGTTACCTGAACATGTCTCCTTTACCACAGGCTTCTAATTTAAGACTTAGAGACCATTTATTCTTTTATCTTTGTGACCCTAAGGAAGAAAGATAATCATCTCCAAGCCATTTTCTTAGAGCTGTACTTTGAAGACCTGCTAATTGAAAACATTATCTCACTCAGATTTGCCTTGGAAAATTTTAAAGCAGATTATTTCCATCTCTTCTGTCCTATGGAACAGCACTCCCTTTTGTGTTTCATGTGCAAACCTGTGGGTTCTTTTGGTTGTTTTGTCCTTCTTGCTACTCTATATAATTAGAGAATGTCTGAGTTTGAAAAAAGCATATGAGTTGTCTAATCTAGTCTCTATACATTAACAATATCCTCTGCTACTGTTGGAGAACTTACTACTTTGGTGTCAGTGTAGTCTATTGTTGGGTGATACTTAAGGCTTTAAAAGTTCTTAGTCTATAGTGATAAGTCTGCTTTGCTACAACTTCTATTCTGGATCCTATTTTCGATCTTGAGACAACATCATAGAAATCTACTTAATCAAACCATAGTATTTTTCTCTAAATGTGTAGATACTGATTTTATTGATCTCACTACAAAGCCCATCACTTCATGGCAAATAGATGGGAAAACAGTGGCTGACTTTATTTTGGGGGGCTCCCAAATCACTGAAGATGGTGATTGCAGCCATGAAATTAAAAGACACTTACTCCTTGGAAGGAAAGTTATGACCAACGTAGATAGCATATTAAAAAGCAGAAACATTACTTTGCCAACAAAGGTCCGTCTAGTCAAGGCTATGGTTTTTCCAATGGTCATGTACAGATGTGAGAATTGGACTGTAAAGAAAGCTGAGTGCCAA
>SJYC01066829.1:0-10095 GCA_006408675.1 Madoqua kirkii
AAAAAAAAAGAAACAGAAATGAACAATTTGTCATAATATAAAAATAATCATTAGGGAAAAGAATTGATCTAAACACAAATTATTTCAAAAGGTAACTAGAAAACATAAGAGAGACCCTGTCACAAATGAACAATTGAATAGTTGAAATTTAACACACACACACACACACACACACACACACACACACACAAGAAGGAATGAATAGCAAACTAAGTGACACAGAAAAAAAAATGCACAGGTGATTTGTAAGATAGAACAAAAGAAATCATTCGATTAGAACAGGAGAAAGAAAAAAACATTACAATGAAAGCAATTTAATAGATCTGTATGATAACATTAAGCAGTACAACACTGGCATCATAGGGGATTCAGAAAGAGGAAAGAGAGAAGCAGATAAAAAATGTATATGAGGATATTATGGCTAAAAATTTCCAAAACCTGTAGAAGGAAACACATATCCAGCTACAGGAAGCACAGAAAGTCCTAAACAAAATGAGTCCAAACAGACCCACATCAAGACATAGACTAATTAAAATGGCAAAAGTTAAAAATAAAAGGAGAGTACAAAAGGCAGCAAGAGGAAAACTGAGTCATTTACAAAGGAATCCCCATAAGGCTACCAGTTTTCTCTGAAGAAGCGTTGCAGGCCAGGAGGGAATGGTATAATATATTCAAAGTCCTGAAAGGGAAAAATCCTAAGACTAGGATATTCTGCCCAGCGAGATTATCATTTAGAATAGAAGAAGAGATAAAGTACTTTTCAGACAAGCTGAAACTAAAAGAATTCATCATACTAAACCTTCTGTTAAAAAAATGTTGAAGGCTCTTCTCTAAATGGAAAAGAAGTAAGAATCTACAGGAAAAGGAAAATCTCACTAAGACAGGCAAATATATAGAAATAAAATCAGGCACCTAAATAGACCGGTATATAGATTAAAATAGAAATGTTTTAAAAGCAACTATATCTACAATCCACTACAATCCATAGTTAGGGAAAAATAATGAAGGTATAAAATATAACATCCAAAAAAAAATGTGAGGTAATAGAGTAAAAAATGTAGAATGTGTTTGAACTTAAATGACTACCAATTTAAAACAGGTACATCTAATTATCAGTCCACAGATCAAAAGCCTACAATAGATACAGAAAAACCAAAAAGAAAGGAAAAAAAAATCATACTACTAAAGAAAAACTAATCACAAAACCACAAGAGAAGAAACAAAAAGAAACAAATAGAAGAACTATAAAAACAACCATAAAACAAGTGATAAATGGCAATAAGTACATATCTATCAATAATTACTTTAAATTTCAATAGAATAAATGTTCTTATCAAAAGATTCAGTTAATAAAAAGGAGGAGCTTTCTATATGCTGCATACAGGAGACTTACTTCTGGGGTAAAGACACGCACAGACTAAAACTGAGGGGTGGAAAAATATATATCATGAAAAGAGAAATGACAAGAAAAAACAGGTAGTAATACTCCTATCAGACAAAATAGATTTTAAAACAAAAGCTATAACAAATGACGAAGGAATGCATTACATAATGATAAAGGGATCAGTACAAAAAGAGGATATTAAAATCATTATTATATATACACCCAATACAAGAGCCCCTATATGTAATACATAAAAAAATACTAATAGACAAAAAAGGAGAAATTGACTATAGTACAATAATTGTAAGGGATTTTGACAGCTCACTTACATCAATGAACAAGTAGATTGTACAAGTAAATCCAGGCAGAAAATCAGTAAGAAAACAGTGGTCTTAAGTGACACAATAGGCCAGTTAGACTTAACAGATATCTATAGACATCACATCCAAAAGGAGCAGAATAAACATTCTTTTCAAGTGTACATGGAACATTCTCCAGGATAGATTATATGCTAGGCCATAGAACAAGTTGCACCAAATTTAAAAGGATACGAATTATATCAGCATTATATCAAGTATAAAACTAAAAATCTACAACAGAGAGAAAACTGGGAAAAGAACAAACATGTGGAGACTAAACAATATGCCACAAGAAAGGGTCAGTGAAGACAAAGAAGACATGAGAAAATACCTTGAGATGAATGAAGATGGAAACACAACATTGTAAAATTTATGGGATGTAGCAAACAGTTCTGAGAGGGAAGTTTACAGCAATACAGGCTTTCCTCAGCAATCATGGAAATCTCAAGTAAACAACCTAATCTATCATCTAAAACAATGGAAAAAAGAAGAACAAATAAAGCCCAATGTCATCAGATGGAAGGAAAAAATAAACAGTCAGAGAGGAAATAATTTGAGATTTTTAAAAAGAGAAAATAACAATTATAAAGAACTTTTCTCAAAAAAAGTTAAAATTCATAAGCCTTTAGCCAGGTTCACCAAAAAAGAGAGAGAGAGAGAGAGAGAGAAAACCCAAATTAAATTAAAAAATGAAAGAAGAAAAATAACAACTGATACCACAGAGATACAAAAATTCACAAGAATACTATGAAAAGTTAAATGCCAACAAATTGGACAACTTAGAAGAAATGGACAAATTTCTAAAATCATACAACTTATCAAGGTTGAGTTAAAAAGAAATAGACAATTTGAACAGACACATCACTTGTAGTGAAATTAATTTTTAAGTAAAAAAATTCACAGTAAAATCCAGAACCAGACAGCTTCACAGGGAATACTACCAAACACATAAAGAAGTATTAATATCTATCTTCTCCAACTATTTCAAAAAATTCAAGAAGACAAAGAACACTCCCAAATTTATTCTACAATACTAGCATTACCTTGATACCAAAACCAGGCAAAGACACTACCAAAAAATCCCCCAAAATAGAATATTACAGGCCAATACTTTTGATAAATATAGATGTTAAAATCCTCAACAAAATATTAGCAAGCTGCACACAGGAATATATAAAAAGAATCATACACCTTTATAAATATGGACTTATTCTAGAGTCATAAACCAATCAAAAGTGATACACAGTCAATCAAAGTGATACACCACAATAATAAAAGGAAGGGTAAAAATTACATGATCATAGATGCAGAAAAAGTATTTGAAAAAATTCAATAACAATTTGTGATAAGAAAAACTTTCATCAAAGTGGGAACAGAGGTGATGTATTTCAGCATAATAAAAGTCACTTATGAAAAACCCACCGGAGAAGGCAATGGCACCCCACTCCAGTACTCTTGCCTGGAAAATCCCATGGACGGAGGAGCCTGGTAGGCTGTAGTCCACGGGGTCGCTAAGAGTTGGACACAACTG
Organism: Madoqua kirkii; assembly: GCA_006408675.1. NCBI lineage: Eukaryota > Metazoa > Chordata > Mammalia > Artiodactyla > Bovidae > Madoqua > Madoqua kirkii. The sequence goes on from SJYC01066829.1 coordinate 3,275, forward strand.
AGTGACTTCACTTTCACTTTTCACTTTCATGCATTGGAGAAGGAAATGGCAACCCACTCCAGTGTTCTTACCTAGAGAATCCCAGGGATGGGGGAGCCTGGTGGGCTGCTGTCTCTGGGGTCACACAGGGTCGGACACAACTGAAGTGACTTAGCAGTAGCAGCAGCATGATAAACCCACAGCTAATGCCAAAGATCCAATACTTTGACTACCCGATGTGAAGTGCTGACTCATTAGAAAAGACCCTGATGCTGCAGAAGATTGAAGGCAGGAGGAGAAGGGGATGACAGAGGACATGTTGGTTGGATGGCATCACTGACTCAATGGACATGAGTTTGAGCAAGCTGCAGGAGATGGCGAATTGTCTCTGGGGTCACACAGGGTCGGACACAACTGAAGTGACTTAGCAGTAGCAGCAGCATGATAAACCCACAGCTAATGCCAAAGATCCAATACTTTGACTACCCGATGTGAAGTGCTGACTCATTAGAAAAGACCCTGATGCTGCAGAAGATTGAAGGCAGGAGGAGAAGGGGATGACAGAGGACATGTTGGTTGGATGGCATCACTGACTCAATGGACATGAGTTTGAGCAAGCTGCAGGAGATGGCGAAGAGCAGGGAAGCCTGGCATGCTGCAGCCCATGTGCTCACAAAGACCAAGTGACTGAGTAATAACAAAATAAATGGCAAACCCACAGCTAACATCATTAATTCAGTTCAGTTCAGTCACTGACATCATACTCAACAGTAAAAAGCTGAAAGTCTTTTCCCTAAATTCAGGAACAAAACAAGGATGCACCTCTTGCCACTTCCATGCCAACATTGTACTGGAAATCCTAGCCACAGCAATCAGATAAGAAAAGGCAACAATAGGCATCCCAGTTGGGGAAAGAAGGACAACTGTCACTGTTTCTAGATGACATAATACTTAACACTGATTATAGATATTAAAGTGACAGAAAGAAATAGAACAATATCTTGTGCTCTCAGACTGGATGAATTAATATTGTTAAAATGGCCACACTACTCAGGGCAATTTACAATTTTAATACAAACCCTATCAAATACCCATGATCTTTTCCCCAGAACTACAACATACAATCCTAAAATTCACATGGAACCACAAAAGACCCCAAATGGCCAAAACAATCTTGAGAAAAAAGAACAAAGGAAAAAAAAAGGTAAAAGAACAAACACCAACTTTGTTGATGTCACCTCCAACTCCCCATACTACAAAGCTACAGTAATCAAAACAGCATGATGGTGGCAAAAAACAGAACTATAGGTCAATGGAACAGAGCAGAGAGCACTAAAATAAATGCACAGAATCTAGTCTATGGTCAATTAGTCTGTGCCAAAGGAGGCAAAAATATATACTGGAGAAAAGACAGCCTTTGCAGCAAGAGGTGTGGGGAAAACCGAATAACTACATATAAAATAATGAGTTTAAGAATACTGTCTTATACCATATATAAAAAATAAACTCAAATGGAAGAAAGACCTAAATGTAAGACCTAAAATCCATGAAACTCCTAGAAGAGAACTTTGACACAAATCTAAGCAATACTTTTTTTTTTTAGACCTTTATCCTAAGGTAAAATAAATGAAAGCAAAAATTTTTAAAAGGGACCTAATTTAACTTGAAAAAAAGCACACCTTTTTAACAGCAATGGAAACTATCAACAAAATGAAAAGGCAAACTATGGAGTGGGAAAAAATATTTGCAAATGATATGATTGATAAGGGGTTAATATCTGAAATTTACAAACAGCTAATACAACTCAATATAAACAAAAAATCACAACCAAGAAATGTTTAGAAGACATGTATATTTTTTCTAAGGAAATCATACAGAAAGCCAACAGGCACATGAAAAGAGGTTCAACACTGCTGATTATTAAAGAAATACAAATCAAAACCACAGTGAGATATCATCTCACACCTGTCAAACTGGCTGTCATCAAAAAGTCCACAAGTAACAAATGTTGGAGAGGATGCAGAGATAAGGGAACCCTTGTACACTGCTGATAAAAATGTAAATTTGTGCAACCAACTATGGAAAACTGTATGGAATGGCCTCAAAAAACTAAAAATAGAACTTTCAAATAATCTAGTAAGTCCATTCCTTGGTATATATACAGAAAAAACAAAAACACTAATTCAAAAGATTTGTGTGGCCCAATGTACAATGCAGCATTATTTACAATAGCCAAGGTTAGAAAGCAACCTGAATGCCCATCAACTTACCAATGGGTAAAGAAGAAGTGGCATACACACACACACACACACACACACACATATGTTGTACACATGAAACACATATATGCTGCTGCTAAGTTGCTTCAGTCATGTCTGACTCTTTGTGACCCCACAGATGGCAGCCCACCAGGCTCCATTGTCCTTGGGATTCTCCAAGCAAGAACACTGGAGTGGGTTGCCATTTCCTTCTCCAATGCATGAAAATGAAAAGTGAAAGTGAAGTTGCTCAGTCTTGTCTGACTCTTTGCGACCCCATGGACTGCAGCCTACCAGGCTCCCCCATCCATGGGGTATTCCAGGCAAGAGTACTGGAGTGGGGTGCCATTGCCTTCTCCAAACACACATATATATGTATACAAACACACATACACATACATACAATGAAATATTACTCAACCACAAAATGAATTAAATTCTACCATTTGTGGAAACGTGGATAGACCTAAATAATTTTATGCTTGGTGAAATAAGTGCAACAGAGAAAGACATACTGTATGATATCACTTATATGTAGGATCTAAGATATAATACAAATGAATGTATATGAAAAAACAGAAGAATAATTACAGATATAGAAAACAAATTGGTGGTTACCAAGTGGGAGAGGGAAGAGGGGAGAGGCAAATTAGGGGTATAGGATAAGGGGGCAGCAGGACAAGATGGGAGAGTAGGATGTGAGCTCACGTTTTCTTATGAAAACACCAAAATCACTATTAACTCCTAAATAACCACACACACACACACACACACACAAATCTAGAACCTGCGAAAAAGATACCTTACATCGAAAAACCAAGAAGAAAGTATAAGATGGTAGGAGGGATACAATAACAATCAAATCAAATCAAATCCCATACACACTAAGCGAGTGACCCACAAACTGGAAAACAATTATACCCATAAGGGTGAAAGTCCTGGGCCCCACATCAGGTTCTGCAGCGTGGGGGTTTGGCAATGGAAGGAGGAGCCTCCAGAGCATCTGGCTATGAAAGCCAGAGAGGGTTGATCACAGGAACTCCACAGGACTGGAGGAAACAGAAACTCCAGTCTTGAAGGTCACACACAGGGCCTCATGTACAACAGGACGTAGCATATGATCTCATAAAAGATTGTAACAGATTTACCTGCAAGCAGTATCAATTAAGAGATACAAACCACTATGTATACAATAGATAAGCAAAAAACATAAATTGTACAACACAGGGAATTATAGTCATTATTTTGTATCAATAATAATTTTCAATGGATTATAATATATATAAATACTGAATCACTATGTTGTACACATGAAACTAATATAATATTATTAAATCAACTATATTTCAATTGAAGAGCAAACAAACAAACAAAAGATCAACCTGAACACTCCTTAAATATCTACTGGTCAGAACTGAGATCAAACTTCATCTTGGGTTTGATGATTTAGGGATTGGAAATGAAGAAATGGGTGATAAGGTATTCCAAACAGGCTATCACAATGAACAAAGGCATGGCAGAGGAATAGGGGTGTGTGTGTGGAGAAAAAATTACAGAAAGATGATGTCTGATAGTGTGTGGTCAGGGTGCAGCATATATAACTAAGTGGGCTATGAGACAAAGGTTGGCAGAAGTATTGGTTAAGATGTTTTACTCTGCATACAATGGTCAACTGTTGGTAAGTTGGATAAAGGGAAGGCAAGATCAAAGCTGTGTTTTGAGAAAATTCTGGAGGATTGGAGTGTGAGTGGAAGTAGAGAGACGAGTTTCAGAAAAACTGCTCAAGCAGAAATGAAACACCTGTTAAAGTTTGCCACATCGGCTTACAAATTAGCTGGCCCCGACTCAAAGACTATTGCAAGACCAATAAATGAAGAAAGAGAATGTCTCTCGGAGCCTCATTTATTTTGTTTCACCATGTTTCGCAATTGTCACTGTTGATTGTCTTCTAAAAACAACCAGGGCAGGATGGATGAAACCTTTGGAATTTTTCTTATTCTGTTTTGTAATTTTTTGCCATGTAATCTTGAGACTACATCTGAGAATCTGGAAATTACTCAGGTGACTTTCTTATTCTCTTTTGAAAAACAAAGATAATAGTCTCTTTTAATTCATCAGATAAAGCCCTGATGCTATTAGTCTGGGCAAACCGTTTATTGAAGCTTGGAATTTAGCATTCAGGGAATGTTTAAATTATCTTGGAGTATCATATCCTCTCCTGATGTCTTGCCAAAGGAAAGAATTCAGGAGATATTTATTGAAAGAATAATAATTTGCTGCAACATTTGTTGCAATAGTTTCTACCTGGATTTTGCCTTCACAGATTTTGTCCTACATATTAGGGTATATCATCTGGCCCCTCAGGCTTCTTGTCCAGTGTTGACCTTGAAATTATTTCACATTTTGTGCTGAGTCAGAAAGGTGGGAGAGGGACTACATTTAAACAGTTTTACACATGCAGGTAATGCATAGGAAGATGGAATGGGTATTAGGATTGGAAAGACTGCTATTTGTAATTGACATCAGGAGGTATCATTTACAGTGAAACCTATGTAAATATATGGGAACAATGGTTGGATCATCCTTCCAGTATTTGATAGATCTATCAGTATTTTATAGGTCAAAGTAACAAAAATAATAAGGATAAAGAAGATATGAGCAACATTAGCAAGGTATTCCTTATAAATAGTGGATCAGTCCAACAAATTTTAAAATTTACCTTCTGTTCACAAGAAGCATTTAGAAAACATAGCAAGTAAAGGATCATAAACCATTTCACAACAAATGTCAACAAATAAACACTTGCATCACTTAAAATATTTTCTAACTACAATGCAATTAAATTAAATATTAACATAATAAGGATAAAGAAGATATGAGCAACATTAGTAAGGTATTCCTTATAAATAGTGGATCAGTCCAACAAATTTTAAAATTTACCTTCTGTTCACAAGAAGCATTTAGAAAACATAGCAAGTAAGAGATCATAAACCATTTCACAACAAATGTCAACAAATAAACACTTGCATCACTTAAAATATTTTCTAACTACAATGCAATTAAATTAAATATTAACAAAAATTCTATATGCCAATGTAACAAAATAGTACAGACTAACTACAGATTGAGAGGAGATATTTGTAATACAGATCTTCAGTTTATATCCTGATAAACCTATGGTAGGTTGAAAATACTGTAAGTCAAAAATTATTTAATACACCTAACCTACAGAACATCATAGTTTAGCCTTGCTTGCCTTAACACTTACATTACCCTACAGTTGAGCAAAATCATCTCACACAAGGCCTATAAGGTAATAAGGTATTGAAAAACTCATGTAATTTATAGAATAATGTACTGAAAGTAAAAACAGAATGGTTGCCTGGGTATAGTATGTTGGTGAATATAGCAGGTTTTTTTTGTTTTTGTTTTTTTTTTATCTTTGTGATCATGTGGCCAACCGGGAGCAGAAGCTTGCTCTCACTGTCTAATACCAAGAGAAAGTATTGTACTACATATTGCTAGCCAAGGAAAAGATCAAAATTCAAAATGTAAAATATGGTTTTGACTGAATGTCTATTGCTTTCACATCACTATAAAACTGAAATATAGTAAGTGGAATCATTGTAAGTCAAGGACTGTCTATGTGTAAAATTAAGATGACCAGAACTTCTACCTTTGACTATGAGGAACCGATAGTTTCCAGAATTACTCTTCTACTGTAAACAAACAGAAAAATGATCACAATATATAGAAATAACTATCTTCAGACAAACACCTGTAAGCCCTGACAAAAGAGAAATAAATTAAGTGAGCCCTAGTCTCACTCCTGCTTTCAGCCAAGAGGCAATTTCTGGGCCAGGCAATAGAGAAGGAAACCAAAACAGAGCCCAACATTAATGTGTTAAAGAGGCCAAGATTTCTATTCAGGGAATCTTTGGAAACTTGGTTTTGTGGGCAAAAAAATCAGAGAAAGCAGAGCTAGCCAGAGTAAGAGCTGTAGAAATCTGCATACGGGTCTTTTTGTGTCTTTGACTAAATACTAATCAACATGCATAGGGCAAAACTCTAAGAAGCTAGGCAAAGAACATCTCAGGATAAAGCAGAATTACTGGGGACCTGGAAGCTAAACAAAAGTTCTCAGCAGCCAGAGTGAATACACAAGTTATTCAACAGAGACCCCAAAAGAGTCATGTGTTATTATTGGTACTAAACTAACCATAGAGGAAACGTTTTCTGGGTTTGTCCTAAAATAAAAGAACAAAAACTTAAAATAAGCTTCAAACTTATCAAACTACTTAATAATTAACACTCTGCCAGAAACAGTTCTTCTTTGAAGAAATATAGCAAAATAGCATTTAACAAAGTAAAATTCAAAATCTCCAGCATCCGAACAAGGTAAATAGATAGCCAATAAGGCAAAAAGAAAAAAAAAAAAAGTACTCATAATCCATAGAAAATTCTTTCAATAGAAATAAACCAAGAAATAACAAAAGTGATGAAACTGGCAAACATGAATATTAAATGTGTTCTTATAAACATGTTCAAAGATTTAAAGAAAAACATGAATACAATGAGAAAACA
>SJYC01066832.1:0-21927 GCA_006408675.1 Madoqua kirkii
TGCTGTTGTGGGCAGTGTGGGGTCAGTTCATTTTCAGATCGTTCCTTGGTCCAGCTTATATTTCTCAAGATCTATAGGCTCCTTCCTATGTAGTCGGTACTAATGACAGGGTTTTAATCTATGGCACCTGTCACTTCCAAGGCGATTCCCTCTATTTTAGCTTCTTCTGTTTGCTAGTCTCTTCAGTGTCTGATTTCCACCCTGACACAAAGGGGTGGTGGTGGACACTTTTTTTTTTTAGACTCACTTGTTCAGTCACACTGTGGGGAGGGAGGGATGCTGCAAACAAATAATACTGACCTGTGCTTGCAGTGTCTCAGCCCCGCTGGGCCTGCCCCTGCTCACGGCGCACATTGTTCAGGCTCTAGGTTGCTCTGCCAGGAGCCGTCTGAGCCCGGCCCTGGGCTGCATGCACCTTCCCGGTCTAAGCCGCTCAGGCTCAGGCACTCAGGTAGTCCTCAGAGGTGCAGACTCAGTTGAGCCTGCGTTTTGTGCCCTTCTCAGGTCTGAGTAGCTCAGGTGTTTGGCGAGTGTGGTTGCTGAGACTTACTGCCTTTTCCATCTGCTTGTTTTTTAGGAGTACAACTGGCACCCCTTCTCTGGCAGATGGTGACTGCCCAGAACCCCAAGAAGTCTTAGTTAGCAAAGAAGCTTGCTTGCAGTTTGGTAGTTAATGTCTCTCCGGGGCTGCGATTGCCCCCCTCCAGCCCTTACGGCTCTGGCTACCTGTCACCAGAGGGGGATGGTCTGCAGCCGGCTAATTCTGTTCCATCCTTTGTTCTGTGTGTGGGCCAGGCAGTGTCTTATGTTAGAGCTTTTCACGTGGTAGCTGTCCCAGAGTCCGGTTTGCTAGCCCAAGTTAGTTCACTCTGGTTACGCTCAGGGCATTCCGGCCCGATTCTTAAAAAGCACTGCAGCCTGTGCCTCCTTACCCAGCCCCAGCTTGCTGGTGGTGGATGCAGGTGTCTGTGCTGCTTCTGCGCTGGGGGAGTTATCGTTGGGCTCATAATCTGTTGGTTTTAATTATTTATTTATTTTTCCTCCTTGTTATGTTGCCCTCTGTGCTTCCAAGGCTCTCCACAGACACAGCAGTGAGAGTGTTTCCTGGTGTTTGGAAACCTCTCTTTTTAAGACTCCATTCCCAGGATGGAGCTCCCTCTCTCTCTTTGGTCTCTTTTGTAATCTTTTATATTTTTCCTACCTGTTTTTGAAGACAATGATCTGCTTTTCTGGGAGCCTGATGTCCTCTGCCAGCATTCCGAAGTTGTTTTGTGGAGTTTACTCAGTGCTGAAATGTTCTTTTGATGAATTTGTGAGGGAGAAAGTGGCCTCCCCGTCCTACTCCTCAGCCATCTTAGGACTGCCCCCTCTATGCCCCTTTGAATATTGAACATGATATCATTGCCCTGCCAAAGATTTTCCCTAAAGCCACAACAGTTTTTCAAAATTTACCCAAATCTTCTGTAGTCAATTCTATCTTCTTTCCTCTTCTTACTGACCCTGTGCTCCTAAGACCTTGCATATCTTTCAGTTCAGTTCAGTTCATTTCAGTCGCTCAATCATGTCCGACTCTTTGTGACCCCATGAATCGCAGCACACCAGGCCTCCCTGTCCATCACCAACTCCCAGAGTTCACTCAGACTCATGTCCATCAAGTCCGTGATGCCACCCAGCCATCTCATCCTCAGTCGTCCCCTTCTCCTCCTGCCCCCAATCCTTCCCAGCATCAGAGTCTTTTCCAATGAGTCAACTCTTCGCGTGAGGTGGCCAAAGTACTGGAGTTTCAGCTTCAGCATCATTCCCTCCAAAGAAATCCCAGGGCTGATCTCCTTTAGAATGTTCTGGTTGGATCTCCTTGCAGTCCAAGGGACTCTCAAGAGTCTTCTCCAACACCACAGTTCAAAAGCATTAATTCTGCAGGCGCTCAGCTTTCTTCACAGTCCAACCTTGTCTAACTCAATGAAACTAAGCCATGCCCTGTGGGACCACCCAAGACAGGTGGGCATGGTGGAGAGGTCTGACACAATGTGGTCCACTGGAGAAGGGAATGGCAAACCACTTCAGTATTCTTACCTTGAGAACCCCATGAACAGTATGAACAGTATGCATATCTTTAAACCATTTTTTTTTTTAATGGCATCTCTCTTAAGATCTTTCCCATTTTCTACTGTGTAATACAGGTATTTCTCTATGTTTTACATCCCAATATTAAGCATAAAGTTTTTGAGATTATGATTGGGCCTTCATTTAAGCTGCTTTTCAATAAATAATTATTGGATTTTGACTTTCTTGGCTTGAGGCCTTCCCAGAGGTATTATTCCCCCAGAAGTCTTTGCTATATTAGTTCTGAAGTTAGGATTGATTTAGGGGGATTTAGGCCACATGTGAATAGATGGGAAGAAAAAAGGACTTTAAGGAAAGTTTCATTTAAAAAAAGAGGAATATTTGCACAGATGTTTAAAAAAAAGAACAATGAAGCAGGTTTCTGAGGTCAAATAAAACATTGGGTTAAACAAAATTAAATTCTTTGTTGCAGAACATCTCAAATCCTATGCTATCATAGACTGTGAAATATGCAAAGTTTCCTAGCATGATTTGGCCATTAAAGATTTTTTTTTCCCATGGAGAATCTAAAGGGATTAGTGGGAAACAATGCTCTGTGTATCTATCCTGTCCATGATGGTTTCCTGTTGTCTACAGGGGAACAGTCTTGACAAGATTAATCAATTCCTTCTGAAGACAATCTTGTAATAGCTTCCTTGACCCTTTGTCCTCTCAATTCACCAATGATCTTCATAGCTAAATAAACCTTAATCAAAGTCACTGTTCTCTTAGGTTTTCTATAACATTATCTGGTTTAAATAACTGTTCCAGATTCAAAGAATAGATGGGAACAAACAAGAGTATTAAAGGCAACAAAGCCACCACGATTCCCTTACCTTACTTCATAAATGTGCTTAATGCGGTCTTACAATTTTAACCACAACAGAATAATAAGCTTCTACCATTTTACCCGAAGGATGCTAAGGTATTTTATTTTCCCCCATTCATTTATTCAACAAATATTTTGAGGACCTACTTTATGCCAGGCACTATTTTAGGCTTTTAAGATACACTAATGAACAAGGACTGCATTTGTAGAGCCTTCACTCTGACTTGAAGAGGGAGACAGACAATAAAAGTAAGCCTCATTCGTGAAAATGCTCTGTATGATACTATAGTGGTGGAGACATGTCTTTATACATTTGTCTAGATGCAGAGAAAGTAAAATACTGAGTGAATCCTAATGTAAACCATAGACCTTGAGTGGTGATGATGATGTGTTGGTGCAGGCTTATCAGTTATTATAAATGTATCACCCTGGTGGGGGAAGCTGAGATGGAGGTGTCTCTGTATCAATAGAGGCAGTGTGGCATCTGGGAATCCCTGTACTTTCCACTGAATTTTTCTGTGAACCTAAAACTGCTCTAAATAACAGTCTATCAAAATTAAAAAACAATCTAGTAAATAAGCAAATGAACAATTAAATATATTAGAAATTATACCTGCTACATGAAATTTTTTTTTTAAAGTAAAGGGTAGAGTATACATTGAAATTTTAAATAAAGTAGTCTTGTCAAGAAGGTGGCACTTTAGTAAAATCTCTAAGGAAGTGAGAGGCACACACAGAGGCTCCTTCTTTACTGGAGAGACAGAAACACATTTTTAATGTCTTGGCAAATGACAAAGCAAAGTTCAGGTGCAACACGGGTTAGAGGAAAACTCTCCAATCTAGGGATTAGGAAAGGCTTTTTGGAGGAGGTAACTATTGATACTAATTTTAAAAGGTGAATGAATTCTAATATAAAGCTTATATTTTCTATGCCTGATAAAGTGATACTTAGAAGATGAATTGACAATTAGATGAGTAACCACTTTGGGAGTACAATTTTATGCAGGGCTGTATTAAACATGATACCTCTCACTCAATACTGTATTACTGAGCAGCATATTTTGCATACTGTCTTTTCCCAGGGGAACTGCAATTGGCATTGGGGCTGGGGGTTGGGGGTAAAGGAGCTGTCTGGTTGAAGGAAAGGGAGAAGGACCCAGAAATGGAATTTTGAACAGGCATGCCTACAGATGGAGGGTGAGGGTGGAAGCAAGTCTGTAGTTTTCCACATAGGTGGCCAACTCGTTGGCCTCAGCATGTTACCAGTCATGAGGCTGAAGCTAAATGCTTTGTCAGTGTCTGCTCCTCCAAAAGAACTGCCATAGCAACCGCAGTACCCACAGACTTTGCTGAAAGCCTTTTGAGTTTCAGCGGAAAGAAAGGGCCATGTCAAACAAATGCTGATTCCCCCTCCTTCAAGTGCAGAGTCTGTCCAAACCTGGGAGCTCTATTTTTCAGTCTGGCGGCTCCTCTTGTCCTAACCTTCCTCTTGCCTAACCTTCAATTTGACAATGTTCTGAAAGCTTTCCTCAAAATGAAAATATTTGTTCAAATCCTCAGAATGCAATAAGAAAATATCCTTCTAGCAAAGCAATGACTTAGCATTTTGGGATTGGCACAAAAGTAGGAAAACATAGCAGAGGGAATCGCAGCCTGGCTGGCTATTGGCTGGGTCTTGCTTCTGAGGATTAAATCGCCTTATGAACTTGGCTTACCTTCTCTCTTGATGGCTCTTGGATAGTATTCCCAAGACCTCATACTTTTATGTGCTCTAATTTACTTGGAGAATCGTGTAGAGACTTACAATATCATGCCACAGAGACTAACTTCCACAACCTCCTTATTTTCAAGATGGGGAAACTGAGATCCACAGAGGTTTTGTAATTTCTCTCCAAGGCCACACAGTTAGTTAGTGTCAGAACTGGGAATAAAACCCAGCCTCCTGACTCTTTCAATTACCTCACATTACCTTCTCCTCCTCTCAGAGATGTTTTTTTTTTCCCTATTACCCTTTTTATCCCTAGGTCATATGATGAAGTTTGTTTTGATATTAGTAAATGTTCTTGGAGCACACTCCAGAGAAAGTGTTCTCAAATGTGTACTCTTTAGGGAAACATTATACATGAATGAGAAACTAGGTGGTCTGAAAGAGGAATTATAAATGATGACACTTATTTCAAGTTCTCAGCCTTACTGAATGATAGGAGCCAACTTGCTTAACTTCTCTGTTTCCATATTTGCAAAGTCAGGATGATCTGTTTCCATTTAGTGGTTACTCTGAGAAGAATTCAAAATCAATGATGGGGGGAGTAGCATTTGGGGACTGAGAAGAAAAGAATCCCCATGCCCTGGTTTTGCTTTTAGTAGCTGTAATTGTGTGTAGTCTGCCCAATTCCTTCCCATGTTAAAATTCTACTTACCTCTCTTTGTTGTAGTTAGACCCACTTTCGTCTATGCAACATGAAGACTCAGTCTTACTATGTTTCGTAGTCAGATCTCTGAGTTGCGCAATATTTTGTATACTTAATTCAGCTATTCAAAAAATGTTTGCACACTAGACCACTGTATTAAGTGCTGAGGTCACAAATAGTTTCTTTTTCAACATTCATTCACAAAGACTGCATTTAGTTAGTGTCTACTACATAGAAATTCTTGTGCTAGGTGCTGAGAATACTAAGCTAATTAAGATTAGAATGACTTTGAGAAACACATCTCTAGTGTGAGGCACAGGATGAACAAATACTATTTAAACTGAATTCAGGTTTATCAGTACATTATTAGGTTTTTTCCCTAATAAAAATTAAGTAAATATTATTCAATGTCTCCCATGAGTTTACAAGCATAATAAGATGTGTTATTTTCAAAATAAAGATAAGGAAGCTATGATATTAGACTGGATGTTGTTGTCTTCTTTCTCTTTCTGTAATTTCTACAATGTTGTAGAACATTCATGGACCATATTTCAACTCTTTATAGTTGAAGAACCACTGCTAGGACTCAAGGCCAGTCCCTAACCTTGGAGTCCTCCTAGCATATGAGATTTTGCATTGTCATCCACTAGTTTATCAACTTTATTGATTTAAGTGTTAGTTTGCCCACTTTAGTGACCTTTGAAACACCCCTCCTATCTTGGATGGATATACTATGGGTCACCATGGCCGACAGATACTTTGTTCTATCTGCCAGGCAGGGTGCCTTTTCATATCCTCCAATGCTTTTTGTCAGAGGTGATTTATAGGATGTGATGTATCCCTCAAAGAGATGTAGACATGTGGGATGGTATCATGATTATACTTCAGGAACATCAACTGAGAGTTTCCTTAAAGATTAAGAAGCTGCTCTTCCCTATGGAAACATTAAGCAGGGTAATAACTGGAAAGGAAGAATAAGAAAGAATATATGGGTGACTACATCTGGTGTTATACATTTCATAATTGTGCATTAAGAAGCTTCTAATCCTATAGACTTGCTTTTAATAGAAACTAGATCCTTTTGAGCTTTTTATCTCCTAGGGTGTCTTCCAGCATTGTAAGAAAATCTCCTACATAACAAGAAAAAATGAAGCATTAGGGTCTGAGCAATGGACTAAAGTCAGCAACAACAAAACAGCTTTAAGGCTGAGAAGTGTGGATTTTCAAAAAACAAAGTGGGGGTCTTTAGGAAGGCATTAGATGAAAGCAGCAGAAGAGAGAGCAAAAGCATTCATAATGAATGTGTGGAAATGTCTCCCAAGCCAGATTGGGCAATATCAAAGAACCAGAGATCACGTGGTTGAAAGAACCTAGCCCACACTGTTTTGTTTTGTCCCTTGGGCCGGGACACTACAGGGAAGTTATGCTGTTTGTTACTGATTGTTGTTGTTTTTCATGCCATGTGAATGTGACCCTAAAACAAAGCAATTATGCTCCTCTGAGGGAAGTTTAGACACACCCTCATAGAACAAGGGTCAAAACCAAGACTTTTAATCTCTTAGTTTTGACTCTCCCAGAAGCAAACCCTGAGATAAGAATTCACATACAAGTAGCTTATTTGGGTCATGCAAACAACATTGGTAGGTAAATGGGGAAGAACAGAAGAATAAAGATGGCCCATGTAAGATGTATTATTAAGTCACCTACCACCCAGGGGATTGAAGCTTAAGCCCTGGTACTTTCAGGCTGGCAAGCTGAACAGCGTGGTATTCTGTTCTTCTAGGAATGAAGAATTGCACAGCTGGCATTGGGGGTGGGGGGTGGGAGCTCTCTCAAGGTGTACTTAACAATACAAGAGACACAGAGGCAGGCAATGGATGGGGGAGGGAGTAGCACTGAGGTCGTCTACTGTACCTCCAGCTAAGAGGTCTAGAGGGCTGGTTTAGTGCCTGCTACAGAAGAGATCTGTCCCAGTGGTGAAACCCACATCATCCAAGAGAGCACCTGATCCCCTTCTGAGACAGATTCAGGTCCTTAAGTGAATAAATGCCTCTCTGCAGATTCAAACAATTATAAGGATGTATTAGGGAAGTTAATACATGATGACTACTAGCTTTCTCTTGAAAGGTTAGGGCATTCCACCCCAAGGGCCTAGGCTAATTGGGTAACCCAAGGCATCATGTCATGTGATAGAGAATGGGCTTTCAACTCAGAGGAATCTGAGTCAGAATTCCAGCTCTGATGTGACTACATAAATGATTCTTACTTTTTAGTGCTTGCTTTCCTCACCTATCAAGTAAGGGTCTGGTCAGTTACAGTGCATGATTCTTGGGGGAATTCTGAAGGTCTGCATCTGTGAAGTGCCTGCTATGGCTTGTGATATCTTGGAGGAATGTTCACACATGTGAATCAAAGGACATAAGCACTCACAGAACCCCTTCGATCTCTCCCAGGGGCTGAGCCCCACATATGTGGGTCTCCTCATACAAACCTTGCTTTTACAAACCACCTTACTGATCCAGGCTGGTCTGACCTGCTGAGGCACAGTTTAGAACACTCTGCTACCATGGAGGGAGCTTCTCTGTTGCCCTCTAACAGGGTTTACAGAAAATTGCCTCAAATGCAACATCCTACGGGGGAAAAGGAAAGTAGCATTGAACTCCGACAAATCTGGCTCTGCTACTTCCTATTCTGCTGTGTAAAAATGTTTCCTCAGTACATGTTTTATCCAGATCACTATATCAGATGCTGTATGACCTTAGGAAAATCCAGGAATCCTGCCAGAGATGAGACCCTTGGGGATGGAGAAGGAACACACACAAGGATTGTCCCTTTTTTGAACACAGGAGAGGACTCCTCTCTCAACTCCTGAGTCTAGCTCAGCTATCCAGGGAACTGGAAAAAGGGGATCAGAAAAGCCATGATCACCTCAAAAGGGTTGGAAGAACTGGGAAAAAGATGCTTGAGGTTACCACCAAATCATAACCCTCTGAGATTTAGAACAGCAGAAATGCTAATTCCAAAACCCTACTAGGTGAAGGCAATTGACTTGTAAACATGTTTCCCTTTCACTAATTTCTGGAGAATACCTCTAGGCCTTCCAAAGGTGATAGATCTGCCGCTGATACATGCGCTTCAATGGATGGTAAGTACCAAGAGCTGGGATGAGGGTAGAATGATGTCAGGGAATAATAGTTTTCTACTTGCCTCCATCAAGCCAGCATGGATGGCTTTATAAAAAGTTGGGGGACATGCTGGCTAGTCTCACAGACTCATTCTCCTTCCTTTTCTGCTGTGCTCTGGAAGGTTGACCTGAATAGGTGACATCAGAAAGTTTACTGCTGCACTACCCTGGGATGATTATGTCCTTCACCAGAGGTCACACCTATGGTCAGGGGACCCCTCCCATGCAGCTAGACTCCTACTTCTTTCCCTGACCCTTTGGGTCTCATGGTAGTCATACTTCCTGGCTAATAATCTGTAGCACTGATCTATTCCTTCATGGCTTCCACATATTCTGGATACATTTTTGGAAATAAGCCATTTATTAAACTTTCCTCAATCACCCGGTTTGGGTGCAAACCATCTGTTTCCTTCTGGGATCTTGATAGTGATCTATGCATTGGGAGCATGGAATGACCTCTTCCATTTGTTAAGATTTGTCAGTATAACAACTTTAGTGAGATGTCTCCATGTACTGAAGAATAAATTTAAAACAGTTTATTCTTATTCTAACATTTATCAACTATATTCTGTTAAATCTCCTATTGAGGGCAGGATGCATGTTCTCTATATCATACTTCAATAAGAATTCATAGCTTTTAATTACCCTTGCTTACTAAGAAAACTTCATTCTGTTTTTCAGAATAGTGCCATGCACTCTAAAAACTTCAGTCTCATTCTTGTGATCCTTCCTTCTCACCCCATACAGGCTTGGTTAGTGGCTCCAGTCCTTGAGGACAGAGCCCATGGTCCGCTCTCACAGACATCCCCTCACCCTCCTTTCCCTCTGTTCTTCCCACACGATATTGGGGGTGACGTGGAGAAAACAGGAAAGACACATTGTCCCCACTTAAATGACTGTGCCAGGGGAGGTTGCTGGATTCTCTAAGATCAATTGTGGTGTTTCTCTAACACTGACTGGCCATTAGCTTTCTTTTGATGCAGAAGGCACTCCACTAATCATCTCAACTGGAAATTACTGGTTTACATTTTCCATCTTCTCCTCCCATTCATTACTTCATCAAGGGCATCCTAGCTACCACTCTCTTGCTTTGGGAGTATTTTATTAAGGACTATCTTACATCAGGGATGCCAGCAAAACTGCTCAACTCCAGCCTGGCAAAGGAAAATTTCCAGGTCCTTGCTGACTGCTCTTTGGCATTGAGCCCTCAAATCTCGCTCTTGTCTTCTCACACCCTGCCAGCATTGGGCATTCTGATTTGTTGGCTAAGCAACTCCAAGAGAAGAAATCCCCAGCTGAGTGGAGGGGGCACGTCTTGAGTATCCTCTGCCTTTATGAACACTTTTTATGGGTTATTTTTCTCTGTGCTTCAGGAAAGGGAAATTCCTGGAGAAGTGAAGGGAAAGTCTATCTCTTCCATGAGCCGTGATGTCCTTTCTCTGTGCCAGCCCTTCTCTGCTGTGAAATTAGGAAGGAGATGAGAGTGTTCTCAGAAGCCCTCTTGGGCAGGTGCTGCTTCCAATTTGGCATTTTTCTACTTTGTTCTCATCTTAAGTTCTTAGTCATAATTCAAGAAAAATAAAAAAGTCTCACTCAGCATCTAACACTTGCCTATTCCACCAAATTTTGGTGTGAATCCCACATCTATTACATCATTTAATTTTCAAAAAAGGTCTAAATTTCTAGGGCTAATGTGAATCCAATTTCAAAAAGCAATAAACTTTATAAATAATGTCTAAAGACTAGTGACTTGTCTAAAAATTAATACTAGAATATGAATTTGATAATAGAAACCAGGTCTCTTGACTCAGTCTTGTTTGTTGTCCAGTCATTCAGTCATGTCTGACTCTCTGAGATCCCATGGACTGCAGCACTTCAGGCTGCCCTGTCCTTCACTATCTCCCGGAATTTGATTAAACTCCTGTCTATTGAGTCAATGACATCATCCAAACATCTCATCCTCGACTGCCCCTTTCTCCTCCTGCCCTCAGTCTTTTCCAGCATCAAGGTCTTTTTCAATGAGTTGGCTCTTTGCATCTTACATGGCCAAAGTATTAGAGCTTCAGTTTCAGCATCAGTCCTTCCAATGAATAGTCAGGATTGATTTCCTTTAGGATTGACTGGTTTGATCTTCTTGCAGTCCAAGCGACTCTCAAGAGTCTTCTCCAAAACCACAGTTTGAAAGCATCAATTCCTTGGCACTCAGCCTTCTTTATGGTCCAACTTTCACATCCATACATGACTACTGGAAAAAAGAATAGCTTTGACTAGACAGACCTTTGTCAGCAAACTGATATCTCTGTTTTTTAATGTGCTGTCTAGGTTTGTCATAGGTTTTCTTCCAAGGCCCAAGCATCTTGGATTTTCATTGGTGCAGTCACCATCTGCAGTGATTTTGGAGCCCAAGAAAATAAAGTTTGTCACTGTTTCCATTGTTTCCCCATCTATTTGCCATGAGGAGATGGTACCAGATGCCATGATCTTAGTTTTCTGAAGGTTGAGTTTTAAGTCATCTTTTTCACTCTCCTCTTTCACCTTCATCAAGAGGCTCTTTAGCTCCTCTTTGCTTTCTGCCATATGGTGGTATCATCTGCGTATCTGAGCTTATTGATATTTCTCCTGGCAATCGTAATTCCAGCTTGTGATTCATCTAGTCCAGCATGTCACATGATATACTCTGCATATAAGTTAAAGAAGTGCAATGACAATATACAGCCTTGACGTACTCCTTTCCTAATTTTGAACCAGTCTGTTGTTCCATGCCTGGTTCTAACTGTTGCTTCTTGACCTGCATACAGGTTTCTCAGGAAGCAGGTAATGTCTAATGATTTTTTGATGGCAGATTAGGCTGTGAACATCCTGAGGAACAAGAGCAGATCTTGCTTATTTCTGTTTTCTTAAACACTTGACAAGGATAATATATGTCCTGCAAATATCAACTAAATAGAAGAGCAAATACATTTTTAGAATTTCCACTGAGTCTCAGAATCTCAGACTGGGACAGGTCATTAAAGGCATCTAATCCAACTGTTCAGACAATGGTTGAACTCCACCTACAAATCCATTTTTCTCTTTACTATTGCTCTTCAGTCTCTTAAAACTTATGATCATAAGTTCCAAGCATTTCTTTTTCTCAGCCAAACATTTTCATCTAATATACTGATTCCAGAAGGGATGTGATCTTGAATCTTTCATGGGCCATAACTGAACCATCAGAAGCAATGCCAGGAATTGACAGGCACTGTGCTAATTTCTTTACCTACTCTCTTATTTAATTCTCATAAGAAACCTATGGAAGAAGATATAATAATTATTATCCCAACTTTAAGATGAGAAAATTAGGCTTAGGCTAGTTATATTATTTTTCCAGCATCACAGAGCTAGAAAATAGTAGTGTCATATTTTGAAGCTTGAGACTGTCTGATTCCAGGGCCTGAGGTTTCGCACACGACAGCTCTCAAACAGGATTCCTAGTTGTGGTCTGACCAGGACAGTGTGCACTGGAGACATCAGTGCCTCCATTTCAGCATACTACACTTAAGGCTTCCTACACCATCTAGGAAAACATTTTTTATAATGAAAAACAGATTCTTGCTTCTCTGCACTGTCTTGAAAATACAGCTTTGTGGCATTCTTCTTTTTCATGTGTGTTTCTCTTCTAGGCAGTCCCATTCCACAGAGCTGCTGGTTTTACGAAACCAATATACATCTCTCTCACTATAAAGATCTGATGAGAAGACTGAACTGTGAGCACATCAAGGCAATTGCCATATCAATCCTGTCAGTAAAGGAAGGCCTCTTGCTGAGAAGAAGATTCAGGTTGTTTTGAATGAAGTTGAAATAGGAAACTCTTCTGTATCTTTCCGATGCACCACAATACCTGTATCCACAAGGTGTTTCTCCAGAGGGAGACTATGCCTATGGCATTGGGAGATATCCTGACATCTGTAGACATACTGACTGTAATATCATCGCTTTATTAAACTGGGAGAAGCTTTAAGATCTATTGAGATAATTTTTCACTGAGAAGCAGAGAGGGGCAATCACTCACCCCATGTCACAAAACAATTTACTGATAAGCATAGTTCTAGTCTCCTGATTCCCAGGCTTGGTTTCATGTCATTGAGTACTGCTCCCTCAATCAATGATTTGACAGATAAGACCATCTAGCCAGGGGTTAGGTGAGAAATCTCACTTATTGACCTACTCTATGAGACTCATTGTGTATTTTGTCCTCATGAACATTATAACTTCATTGACAACTGATATTATTTTTATATTATAGATGAGGGAATTAAAGCTCAAAATTTTAAGTAACTTGTGTATGTGCACATAGCAGGGAAGTGGAAGAATGTATCAGGTCTATCCAGCTCCAAAGCTTTTGTCCCCTCCAATAATAACATGGCTGTAGCTGAACCCAGATCATTCTCTCGTCTTCTCGACCTCTCCCTCTTCCTTCTCAGTCTCTCTGTTTCTTCTCTCTCTCTCTCTCTCTCTCTCTCTCTCTCTCTCTCTCTCGGGTCCCTTTCCCCGTATATAGAACCACCATGCACACAGTGACCAAACCAGAAACTAATCTTCCTTTCCTTTCAAGCCCCACATTTAATCAAGCTATAAGATTTGTACATGCTTTTTCCTAAAAATCTGCCTACTTCTTTCCCCTCCTACTGACACTGCCCACAACATCACCAGCTATCACCTGGACCACCATAGAAAGCTTTCAATCTACCACTCCCCACCCCCACACCTCCATCTCCACACTCCATGCAGGAGCTAGAGGGATCTTCTTATCTGATTGTATCATTGCTCTACCTACAACTCACTGATGGCTGGCTATTACCTTTGGGATGAACTCCCAAACTCCTAATAGAGTTGACAGGATCCTCAGATGATGCATCTGATCCCTATTCAGACATGCTTTCCATCCTGCTTTCCAGGTTGCCACTCTGCCTTCTCATGTGCTTGGAGACATATTTGCTTTGTTAACACTCAGACTTCAGGCCTCAGCCAAACCTTCATGTGTGCAAGTTCACCTTCCAACTTTCCAGATCAGTTTTTGTTGTTGTTGTTGTTGTTAGTCCCTTAGTCTTTGCCACTCTGCCTTCTCATGTGCTTGGAGACATATTTGCTTTGTTAACACTCAGACTTCAGGCCTCAGCTAAACCTTCATGTGTGCAAGTTCACCTTCCAACTTTCCAGATCAGTTTTTGTTGTTGTTGTTGTTGTTCAGTCCCTTAGTCATGTCTTACTCTTTGTAACACAATGGACTGCAGCATACTAGGCTTCCCTGTTCTGCATTATCTCCCAGAGCTTGCTCAAACTCATTTCCATTGAGTCAGTGATGCCATCCAACCATCTCATCCTCTGTCATCCCCTTCTCATCTTGCCTTTAATCTTTCCCAGAATCAGGGTCTTTGTTAATGAGTCGGCTCTTCACATCAGGTGGCCAAAGTATTGGTGCTTCAGATTTAGCACCAGTCCTTCCTATGAATATTCAGAATTGATTTTATTTAGGATTGATTGCCTTGATCTCCTTGATGTCCAAGGGACTCTCAAGAGTCTTCTCCAACACTACAGCTCAAAAGCATCAAATCTTTGGTGCTCAGCTTTCTTTTGATCCAACTTTCACATCCATACATGACTACTGAAAAAAACAGCCTTGACTAGACAGACCTTTGTTGGCAAAGTAATGTCTCTGCTTTTTAATATACTGTCCAGGTTTGTCACAGCTTTTCTTACAAGTA
The DNA here is from genome assembly GCA_006408675.1 of Madoqua kirkii. Lineage (NCBI taxonomy): Eukaryota > Metazoa > Chordata > Mammalia > Artiodactyla > Bovidae > Madoqua > Madoqua kirkii. Next base: position 14,272 of record SJYC01066832.1, read on the forward strand.
GTAAGCATCCTTTAATTTCATGGCAGCAGTCACATCTACAGTGATTTTGGAGTTCAAGAAAAGAAAGTCTGTCACTGTTTCGATTGTTTCACCATCTATTTGTCATGAAGTGTTGGGACCAGATGCCATAAACTTTGATTTTTGAAAGTTGAGTTTTAAGCCAGCTTTTTCACTCTCCTCTTTCACCTTCATCAAGAGGCTCTTAAGTTGCTCTTCACTTTCTGCCTTAAGGGTGGTGTCACCTGTATATTTTAGGTTATTGATGTTTCTCCCAGCTATCTTGATTCCAGTTTGTGCTTCATCCAGCCTGGCATTTTACATGATGTATTCTACATTTAAGTTAAATAAGCAGGGTAACAATATACAGCCTTGACATACTCCTCTCTGAATTTGGAGCCAGTCCATTGTGCCATGTACAGTTTAAACGGTTGCTTCTTGACGTGCATATAGGTTTCTCAGGAGGCAGGTAAAGGATCTGATATTCCCATCTCTTTAAGAATTTTCCATAGTTTGTTGTGATCTACACAGTCAAAGGCTTTGGTGTAGTCAACAAACCATAAGTAGATGTTTTTCTGAAATTCTCTTGTTTTTTGTTGACCCTACAAATGTTGGAAATTTGATCTCTGGTTCCTCTGTCTAAATCCAGCTTGAACATATGGAAGTTCTCAGTTTATGTACTGTTGAAGCCTGGCTTGGAGAATTTTGATCATTACTTTGTTAGCATGTGAAATTAGTGCAATTGTGCAGTAGTATGAATATTCTTTGACATTGCCTTTCTTTGGGATTGGAATGAAAACTGATGTTTTCCAGTCCTGTGGCCGCTGCTGTTTCCCAAATTTGCTGGCATATTAAGTGCACGACTTTCACAGCATCATCTTTTAGGATTTGAAACAGCTCAACTGAAATTCCATCACCTCCACTAGCTTTGTTTGCAGTGATGCTTCCTAAGGCCCACTTGTATTCACACTCCATGATGTCTGGTTCTAGGTGAGTGATCACTCCATCATAGTTATCTAGGTCATTAAGATCTTTTTTGTATAGTTCTGTGTGTTCTTGCCACCTCTTCCTAATATCTTCTGCCTCTGTTAGGTCCATACCATTTCTGTCCTTTATTGTGCCCATCTTTGCATGAAATGTTCCCTTGGTATCTCTAATTTTCTTGAAGGGATCTCTAGTCTTTCCTATTCTGTTGTTTTCCTCTATTTATTTGCACTGGTCACTTAGGAAGGCTTTCTTATCTTTCCTTGCTATTCTTTGGAACTCTGCATTTGGATGGTATATCTTTCCTTTTCCCTTTTGCTTCTCTTCTTTTCTCAGCTATTTGTAAGGTCTCCTCAGACAACCACTTGCCTTTGCTCCCTGTTTAACACACTCCTGTGGCAATCTTTGTTTAATCCCTAGTCTCATTCAGCAGCCTTGAAACACATGGTCCTCATCTGTCTTTCCTTGTGGACCATGAGCTCTGTGAGGACTGGCGCTCTGACTATCTTGAGTGCTCTGCTTTTCCATTTACCTACCCATTGAGTGGAACATGATGATGTTTTTCAGTCACTTACTCATGTCTGACTCTGCAACCACAAAAACTGCAGCAAACAGGCTTCCCTGTTTTTCACTATCTCCCTGAGTTTGCTCAAACTCATGCCCATGGCGACAACGATGCCATCCAACCACCTCACCCTCTGTCACCTCTTCTCCTCTTGTCCTCAGTCTTTCCCAGCCTTAGGTCTTTTCCAGTGAGTCAGCTCTTTGCCATCAGGTGGCCAAAGTATTGGAGCTGCAGTTTCAGCAACAGTTCTTCCAGTAAGTATTTGGGGTTGATTGACTCTAGGTTTGATCTCTTTGCTGTCCAAAGGACTCTCAATAATTATCTATAGCATAACAGTTCAAAAGCATTTATTCTTTGAGCCTCAGCCTTCTTCATGGCCCAACTCTCACATGATGAGTGTATAGTTAATATATGGTGAATGAATGAATTAAATTAAGGATTAACTCTCCAACTGAAAAGATGAGTAATGTGTGGAATCTGCACATTTCTGCTACAGACAACCTCTAACTCACATCCTTATAGACTGCTACACATTGAATCATAGAATCACTGTATCAAGTGTGGTTTGTCTTGTGCTGTTTAATGCTTCTTTGTTTTCCCAAAATGAATGGTACTATTGTAATAATAGCTTGTGTGGACTGGTTTTGGATTCACTAGCATTGGTTCACATGGTGAATTTAATCATTGCATGCAATGTATTGGCCATGTTTTTTTATTTTTTATTTTTTTCCTTTCCATCACCAAATATTAAATGTGTGCTGGCTTAACCTCCTACTAATGGTCTTCCTTCAAAGATAAATAACCAAAAGGCCAGCACATGTGTCTGGGTGTTGGCAGCAATATTTATATATAAACACAATGTGCCTAGATGTAGCAACTTTGAACAGCACAGTGCTTGAAGGATCTCTGGGAATCATTAAACACAAATCTCTTGCATCACAGATGTGAACATTGGACTTCCAGGTCAAGAGGGTAGATTAAGTACATGCTAAAATTACCCCTTCCACAGTTCAAACTCCTAGAAATTCTGGATGAAATATTTTTAAAAGGACATAAACCAACTACAAAGCAAAAAAGGAAAATCTCACTCTGCCAGAAATTGAGAGGGAACCCCAGTGGTGAGTGGAAGTGAAGCTGAATTACTCCTGGGGGATTAGGTCTACCACAAGCTTCAGGAACCAAATTTTCAGTGCTATGTTGGAAAGGGATTAGGGCAAGACTCAGATTTCTATAAGGATCTGAAGCTAGGACCCCTGCATGGACATAGGAATTAGAATAGGCTTTTTGTCCATGAAAAAGGATATGAAAATCTCCAACAAGTAGCACTAGACCATAAGCAGAAACAAGCCTAAGGTACCCTGGCCCCTTACTGAAAGTAGACTGCAACATGAAATGAGAATCTAAAATTGTGACTTACCAGGAACAAACTGAACTTGTCTTATACATGTGGGAAGTCAAAACTCTAGAAACTAACTAACATGGAAAACAATTTAGAGGAAACAAGCTCTACAATGTCTGGTCAAGGACAAACGGTAAAATACCTTATTGACTTTGGACAGAAAATCAAAAGCTACTTTAAGGAATTTATAACTTTACACAGCAATTGGAAAGACTTGGAGAACAAGATCAGGAAGGCCATTTGCTGCTTTCAGGATGTGGCAGTGCAGGAATAGCAAGCAGACCGCTGCCAGTGAGTTCAGCTGCTTGAAGTGGGAGATTCTTCAGAGCAAGAGTCAGAAAGTTATAGTCTATGGGGCAAACCTGGATCACAGCCTGTTATTACACTGCTGGCTACCTAAGAATGTTTTTTCTTTTTTTTATATTTACAGAGGGAAGTTAAAAAGAAGATAGGGTATGTAATGGAGACCATATAGCCTGCAAAGGTGGAAATATTTTAGCTTAGACCTTTACAGAAAAAGTTTTCTTGACCCTTCCTCATGAGGCTCTCTGGAAGGCATTTGACAAAACCCCACCTTTGCTGTTACCAGTGCTCTTGGACACTCTTGCAGGAGCTGTGCCTGAAGAACAGTTCTTACACTATCCAAGTCTTATGTGTTTCTCACTGTCAAATTCTAACCAAAAGACTCTGGGAAGTGTAATTCTCATATTCTCACTCCTATAGTGGAGACTGTTCAAAGGGCAGTGACAATCCAGATGTGAAGTTCACAGCCCAGTGTAAATGTGGGAGAAAAATCCTGCATAAGATAACTCACACAGATGAACCCATTCCAAAACACACACACACACACACACAGACACACACACACACATGTATGTATACACACACATATAAAGGTAAATATATAATTATATATATATATAATGTAGCATATAATATGCATTATGAAACATGTATGCATGTTCAAAGACATAATTTTCTCAGTCAAACCTGACTCTGTATGACCCCATGGGCTATAGCCCCCCAGACTCCTTTATCATTGGGATTCTCTAGGCAAGAATACTAGAGTGGGTTGCCATTTCCTCCTCTGGGGGATCTTCCCCACCCAGGGATCAAACTCATGTCTTCTATGTCTCCTGCACTGCAAGTGGATCCTTTATCCAATGAACTATTACAGAAGCCATTATTATATAGCATATAGTATATGTAATAAAACATGTATATATATTCAAAGGAATCACTATATAAATCAATGCATGTAAGAAGGATCACAAACCCTATAACATAGGGACATTTAAACATGAAGACCAGAAGTAACACTGTGATCTAGAGAAATTTAATAAACATACTTAAAATGTTTAAAGAACAAAGGCAAAATGACAACAATAAGAAAAAAGGAGATTTTAAAAATATATATATATAACAAAAACCAAGGTAAGTGTTAGTCGTTCAGTCATGTCTGACTCTCTGTGACCCAATGGACTGTAGCCCACCAAGCTTCTCTGTCCATGAAATTCTCCAGCCAAGAACACTAGAGTGGATTCCCTTCTGCAGGGGATCTTCCTGACCTAGGGATCAAATCCAGCTCTCCTACATTTCTGGCAAATTTTTTTTAACATCTGAACCATTAAGGAAGCCTACAAAAACCAAAGTAACCACCAAGATATCACTTCATATTCACTTTACTATCTATGGAGCTTTGCTGGAAAATAAGTATCTGTTAGATAGAAGTATATATAAGAAATAACTATGAAGAAAAAAATAGCAAACAAATTGGTAACTCTAAGTAAATAAGAAGCAACTATAATATGAATAAATAATAAGCATGAAAATATTCACATAAGTACTGAAAATGAGCGAAAGTATAAAATTAGGTGGGCATCAGTGGTGGCTTACTGGTACGGAATCCACTTGCCAATGAATCACAAAAGAGTTGGATGTAACTTAGCAACTAAACCACAATAGCATAAAAGTAGATAACAATATCATCATAGTGGGGGTAGGGTTTTGGCCGAGAGCTGTGGAAACATATTCAGATCCACATATCTTTTGAGAATAGGATATAAACACTGATTAGCTTTAGACTTAGAGTCTCTTGGACAACAAGGAGATCAAACCATTCAATCCTAAAGGAAACCAACGCTGAATATTCATTGGAAAGACTGATGCTAAGGCTGAAATTAAAGTACTTTGGCCACCTGATGTGTAGAGCTAACTCATTGGAAAGGACTCTGATGGTGGGGAAGATTGAGGGCAGGAGGAGAAGGGGATGACAGAGAATGAGCTGGTTGGATGGTATCACAGACCCAGTGGACATGAGTTTTTGAGAAAACTCCTGGAGATAGTGAAGGACAGAGAGGCCTGGCATGCTGCAGTCCATGGGGTCACAAAGAGTCAGATAGGACTTAGTGACTGAACAACAACAAAAAGCTTTAGACTTTATTAGAAAATTGGAAATTTAAGCATATAATACATGCTAAAATCTTGTGTTAGTCACTCAGTCATGTCCAGCTCTTTGTGACCCCATGGACTGTAGTCTACCAGTCTCCTCTGTTCATGGACTTCTCCAGGCAGGAATTCTGGAATGAGTATAGCCATTCCCTTCTCCAGGGGGCCTTCCCTGGAGATTCAATCCCCATCCCAGGGATTGAATCTGGGTCTCCTACATTGCAGGCAGATTCTTTACTGTCTGAACCATCAGGGAAGCCCCTATTGATAATTATTAAATGAATAATTTTTACATTTTCTAAATATAGCAGTGGAAATATGAGCATCAAAGAAAATTTATCATTCCCACAGATGGTAAAAAAAGGATAAATAGCAGAAGACCCAGGGGCTCGAGAAGAAGTCCTGGAGAAGCTGAAGTCCTGCAGCCAATTCAATCTGAGTCAGGACCATGTCTGAGGAGCAGGATTCCCAGGTCATTGCTATTATATTTACAACAAGATATCTCTTTCTATATAGCAAAACTGATTTCTGCAGAGGAACCTTGTGAGTACTACTGTCAAATTTGTGTGCTCCCATAAAAAGTTAATATATAATTTGACAGTCTAGTGAGTGGGGAAAAAAACCAACAACAACAGTGCTTTGTATTTAAATATACAACTTTGTATTTAAATATACATAGTTTAAATTCCAACTACTGCATCCACTAGCTATATCTTTGGATAAACTATTCAGCATCTCAGATTAAAGTTCATCATTTGCTGAATTTAAGTAGTAATAATTATCTCACAGAGTTACAGTCTATTTAACATAGATTAAATAAACACAAAGCACCTAGTTTAATTCTGTGTGCTTAAGGCAAGTTCAATAAACAGAGCTAGAGTTAATGCAAGAGGAATTTCCAAACTAGGAAGAAAGATGTCCACACTGGAAAGGTAGTGTTGAACATTAGCTTTAAAGAATTTGGCAAAATCATTAACCAATAGATGATAGATAGATAAATTAATTTTAAAAATTGATGGTGAGGTGAGAAATGAAGAAGGTTAGGAAACATGTTGGGAAACATTTCATAAAATGAATGAAAGAAAAGCCTTAGCATTAAGTCTAGGAAGATATAAGCCTGCCAGAGTCTCACCTACAAAAGGCCAGTTATGAGGCATGGAGACAGGTTATGTAGTTTAGCACAAGTTGGGCAACAGGCTAACACCCGTTTTTGTAGACATAATTCTAATGGAACCCATCCATTCCCATTATTTATGTACTGTCCATGGCTACTTTTGCAATAGCTAGGTTGAGTAGTCATATCAGAGACCATGTTTCTAGAAGGCCTGCAACATTTACTATCTGGCCCTTTTAGAAAAAGTTGACCAACTTCTGGTTTAAGGAATATGTATGCTTGGACCATCTCTACTGCTATATAAATTGTTCATTAATCGCTCAGTCATGTCCGACTCTTTGAAACCCCATGGACTGGGGGTTGCACAGGCTCCTCTGTCCATGTGATTCTCCAGGCAAGAATACTGGAGGGGATTGCCATTCCCTTCTCCAATAGAGCCTAACAAATTCCAATGAAGGCTGAACTTTAAGAACTTCTCTGCATAGGAGTAGCCAAAGTTATCTCAAAAACACTTGTATCTGTTCTGGTATTTTAAATTGGACCTTTTCCTTATGGCTTCCATTCTGCTTCTATTTCGTTGGAGAGTCCCTTGATGTGGTTAAATTGAGGAAAACTAGTATTTTTCATTTAAAAACTAACCTGGAGATGTTAGGCTATCCAATGAAGGGATGTGTGCCTGAGAATGAAGTCAATGCCAAAGCAGAGAGCAGAGCTCAAAGACAGTGTTTCAAGTCTTTAAAACTTTCAGATTCAAATGTTGGATCCAGTCAAACGTTTAAATATATTACTCCTTTATTATTGTATATGTTACCATTTTCCTCCAAACTTGTCAGTACCACTCCACACAGTATTTACTTCTTTGATCCTACCACAGCTGAACCCAACCTGGGCAAGCCGGGAAAATTATATAAATGGTGATGTCAATTCTATGCCTTTAAAACAGATCAACTTATCATGAGTGGGTCAATTAACGATGAGCTCCACCTACTTTCAACTACTTTTTACAAGTGTTTTAACTCTTGCTTTGGTCCCATCTTGTTATGACTATCTTTTCAGCTCAGTTCAGTTCAGTTCGGTCACTCAGTCGTGTCCAACTCTTTGCAGCCCCATGAATTGCAGCATGCCAGGCCTCCCTGTTCATCACCATCT